>PVKZ01004168.1:0-94508 GCA_004027375.1 Macroglossus sobrinus | reverse complement strand
GAATTTGAGAGCACAGCCGCTGGGGACCCGGGACGATTACGCTGGAACTGGAGGACTGTGAGGTGAGTTCTCGCAAGTAATGAATTAATTATTCTAAATATAATTAATAATTATTTGTTGAATTATATTTACGTAATACAATAAAATTATTATTACTTATTATAGTTATAAGTATATAATACGATTATAATCAAAATTATAATAATTGTGGGGTTCCACAGTTATTATCCCTATCGTACTTATTGATAAACTCAGGCTCACTGCGGTCAAGTTGCCTGCCCACAGTGTGAACCCAAGTTTAATACAACTCCAAAGCTTTCTCTGTGCCCAGTGCACCTGAGCTGTTTATCACAGGCTCTTTGGCACATCACAGGCCTCATTCCTCCAACTCAGCAATCAGCAGAGGACTGGGCACACCAGCAGCATTCCACGAAGGGTTTTGGGGGTAAAATGTGATTCAGCTCCTAATAAGAAAAAAATCCTTGCTTGTCTCCTGTGTTGCCCACACCACCTACAAGCCTGAGTCAGAAGCACCTCCTCCGCCATGTGTCTTTCTCTGTTCTCCCTAATCAGAGGGGACCCTTCCCCCGTTACCTCCCATGGACCTCTGGGCCTTCCTCACAGCACCTGCCTCTCAGTCTCACATCTGAGCCATTTGCACACAGTCATCTCCTTGGTATTCCCACTGGGGCCATTCACGGCCCAATCGGAGAAGCAGGTCAGGTAATCTGCTCAGGAACAAACACCCGTAGAAGGCTGAACGAGGCTCAACCTCAGATTTGTCTTTGAGCCACTCTGCCTACATACCCAAAATATATGCAAATAACTATAATTTAGTGAGCAGAGTCACAGAAGCGGGTAGAAGTTGAAGGAATCCCCTTGCCCGCTCCAGACCTGATTTTTTCCAGTCACCCACAATACTATCAAGGGTATGCATTTATGTTTGGGGAAGTGCTTCAAATGTCCTCTTATTCTCAGCTGACTTATTTTACTCTCATATTGCCCCACTGCTGACAGCCAATCCTTTCAAGGGCTTCTCAATTCAGAAAGCAATATGCAAAGTGTATTCATTCAAAAATTGACAGTCTCTTGGGCGGTGCCTACCCAAACCAAAACTGTACACTTTGCTCTAACCCACTTCTAGAAATCTGTCCTACAAAAATCCTTACAAATGTGCACAAAGACGTTGTATAAATTGTTTGCAACATTAAAAAAAATACATCATGACTCTGAGTTCTGACATGAACATTCAGTAAGATGTGCTAAATTAAAAAAACAAGTTGCTTTTTCTGTAGACTGCACAACGATGTGAGTATACTTAACACTACTGAACTCTATACTGAAAAATTAAATGGTAAATTTTATGTGTATTTCACCCCAACTTTTTAAAAAAGCAAATTGCAGAATAGGTCTAATTATTCCACTTATACTTGTTACAACCTTCAAAGAAATTTCTCATCTAGGTTCATAAGCATAGATGTATGTAGAGAAATTAATAAAAAAATAGATCAGACTGGATTTCTTCCTAACCACGTCCTCTCACAGACCAGCTCAGAGAGTGGTCTGCTCTTGTTCCCACTGTGGGTGAAGGAGTGAGGTGAGAGGTAAGGCCACTTCCTTAGAACAGGTTTCTGACCAGAAAAGGAGACAGCGAAGTGCCCGAAACCCATAGTTCCCTCTGGGTCTTACTGCAGACACCAGCTCTCCGTGAACCACAGGCTACCAATGTCTCTGGTCTCAGATTCAGATGAGCTCTGGTTTCTTTGAAAAGCAAACCTCCAACTGGTGAATTCAGAACCACAGGTCTCAAGTTAGAGAAAAGGGCTAGGAGAACTGAGCTCATTCTGAAACTTGAGGCCTTGTAGCCCAGGGAAGCTCTCGCTATTTGATGAGGAGACCCACAGGTACGGAGACTGAGGCAGGGCTGAGATCAGGGTTCACATGGTTTCAGAGAAGCTAGCAACTGGCCTAGCTCAGGCCACAGCCATCCAGACTAGGGGTTCATTTGCATAACCTTTGCAGATACTGTGCATCGCAGAGTCGAGGAACACTCCTCCCCTAGGATCAGAGAGGTTAAGACTAGAATTTGGTCACACAGCACCTGAGGGACTGAAATAAAATCCAGAAGAGGACCTCAGAGGAGAGGACAACGGCAAAGGGGAAAGCCAGTCCCATTATTTCACTTGCAAATCCTGGCAGGCGTGTAGGATGGGGTAGGAAACTTCACTGTCCCTTAGAGCAAGAAAGTTATGCAAACCAATTCATTTGCATGGCAGTTCAGTGCCTCTCAGATCCCAGGGCCTCTCAGCAGCACCGCTTGCCCCAAGCCCCACCTGGAATCCTGCAGGCTTGACAGCCAAGGCCTCCTTGGCCAGAGGCTTTGGGCAGAAACTTCCCCTCAGAACAGGAACTATTCCTTCCGGTGGATGGATGTACATTCAAGATAACCCTAGGTTGAAGATGTTGGTGTGCAAAAAAATTAAAAAAAAGTGTGGAAGCTTGGGCACATTAAAACTTGTTTTAGTAACAGAGATGCTCTCAAGGGCTCCATGCTTAATGATATACTGAGAGGTGTAAGGACCATGATGACCAGGGATGGCAAAGAGCCACAGCTTTTTAGTGAGAGGAGCAAGAAAGCTCTGACAACCATTCATCCTGATTTTCCAGAAGGATCCCTGCCTCCCCCCATTTCCTATAACGTTGTCCTTTTCTCCAGTGACTTGTAAGCTATATAATTAAATGTGATCTAAATTTAAGGTATAACTTCGTAAGACTTCTTGAAAAATGAGTGGACTGAAGAATAGATGGGGAAATCCCCAACAGACATGTTCCCAAATTTTGGTTTTAGAGAAATAAACATAGTGAATGAGGGGAATCCAGGTTGGAGGGGCTGACAAGAGAAAATAAACCGAAAACACTAAGAATGCCCCTGAGGAGGGTAAAACGGATTTCCCACAGACAGAACTGACAGGGGTTAAAGGTCAAGCTGAAGAACTGAGCAGACAGCTGTTCAGACAGACCAGAAGGCAGAAGCGGTGAACCGAGACTCAGATGAAGAAGACACTGGCCCAAGTGGGAAAACCTCCCCTGAGCGGCTCCCTCATTTTCTACCATCAAAACTGTCCTCAGACACCAGGGTGAGGCTCCTCAGGGGATCCCGGGTCCCGGCCACAACCACTGCCGTCCCTTCTGTCCCTGCCCTCCATCATGCTAATGTCCATCTGCTCTTCCAGACTGAGCCCCCTGAGGGACAGACCCACTGCTTACTCATCCACATCACCCCAACATCCTGGACACTGGGCGTTGCACATAGTAGGTGCTCAGGATGAGCTAAATGATACCATGACATCTTTACTCTTGTAGGGAAAGTCTTCTCAAAGAGCAGCTCTGGCCCAGGAGGCCAAAGCACCAAGCAGCACGAAGTGTGGTCCCAAGGGGCTTTGCCCAGCCGCCGCACACCCACTAACAGCGCTTTCACCTCTCAAAGTCCTGCCGTGGCCGCACGTAAGCCTCCCGTGTCCGGACTGGGGAAGAACCGATGTCATCCCCAGCTTGGTCCAGAGGGTGCAGCTCCAGGACACGCTTCTTTCGACTCACTCATCTCTTCAGTCTCAAAACCTCTAGGGCCCTAGATAGCTCCCCTGGGCCACCTGGGCTTGGATGACACGCTCCTCAGTGTCTGGAACAGTTTCAAATGAGTTCAGACTACAAAGTGTGTCCATCCTGTGTATGTGGAGAAAGACAGGCCTCTCGCGGCTGAAACTGTTTTGTATCTCACTAGTCAGGGACGGAACAGGAATTAGGTCTCACACTTGTCTTTCCCAAGGCGTGAGGAATACCCGAAGTGCCCGGGTATTTAGTGACTTAGCTTGTTGGGTGGTCTCTTCCTGCTGGTCTGATTGAGTGCAGGAGCGAGATAAATTCACCAAATGTCCCCCTAGAGCTGGAAACCGGTGGTGTCTCTTCCAAATGAGTGGTTATTCCCAAACTCAGCTAGACTCCCCCCAGGGTGGCTGGGGACCCCAAATTTGGGCTTTAAGAGATAGAGCCAGGGAGGGGCTACATTTCCAGGGCTGAGGGTGCACCCCAAAGCCTCTTTCATCCCCACTCGGGCCCAACTGGGAGTGCCTAGCAGGTTTGTTTACATTCACCAGTGTGGGGGGGGGCGGCAGCCACTTTCCCCAGCCTCGCCAGCCCCGCCCACCTTGAATACCTGAATTTCCTTCACACCCTGAGCAGGCTGACCTACGCACTGTACCCACTTGTAATTCACAGCCCTCCACATTTCCTGTCACCAACCCAGCCAAAGGAAAACCCCAAATTTACTGTTATTGTTTACCAAACCAACTGCCTCCTCAACCCAAGACTCACAGACATGCCCCTCAAGCTGAGGGCAGCAGCACAGACCCAGCCTGGACCACAGACCACTCCAAACCAGGGGTTCCCTGGGCAGGGCAACACACCTGAGGGTGGGACTCCTACAGGGATAAAGGACACCTGAGACCTGGCAAGATACAAAGAATTTTAACCATCTCCTTGAATTCCTCGCAATAGTGACAGGGCATAGGAATGTCACTCCCATTCTGCAAAAATGGCAGCAACTCTACTCAAGGGGAGGAACCCAGTCTCCACTCTTCCCCCACCCTGCCCCCACCCTTATCAGCACGCCTTCAGTGTGTTTTCTTAAGGAACTCCAAACTTGGAAGCAGGAGATATGTCATGCACTTCTGCTTAGTTGTAAGGCCTGGGAGAGTTCTGTTCTCCTCTGAGGCTGTTTCTTCACAGGTAAATCAGAAGCTAGACTGACGACCTTGCAGGTGAAGAGACTGAGGAGAATAATGCTGCACGGGCATCAGTTCTCAGCAGGGTCCATGAGACCTATTTACATCTCACACCACTTAAGGGTGTTTGAGAATCACTTCCTGGCGCCCCTGCAGTCATGCAAGCCAGCATCTGTCTTCAGGTACAAAAGTTCCATCTCCAGTCCATCTGGGGGTTTAGCAGAAAGTTAAATTCACCCCAGAGACAAGGCATCACAGAGCCAGCCAGCACATAAGGTCAGGGCATGGCGGGGAGTGGAAAAGCATGGCCATGCCCCACTGGCCCAGCTGGGCCCTCCTGGCCCCTCGCCCCAGCCATCTTCTCTGAACGCCAGCTCCAGGCCGATTCTCACTGGCCACAAAAGTGTCCTGAGCTGGGCTGATCCAGACAGAGAAGGAAGCCAAACACAGCATCAAAGTGTGGGGCAAGAGGATGAGAAGGCTGGGAGACAGGCCTCTGCGGTAGAGCGGTGACACACAGAGGCCCATATCCTAATCCCTGGACCTGTGAACACATTGCCTTACTTGGCAAAAGGGACTCTGCAGATGAGATTAAAGTTAAGGACCTCCTGCATTATCTGAGTACGTCTCATCTGATCACACTGGTGCTTAGGAGCTGAGACTCCTTCCTAGTTAGGTCAAAGAAACATGACAGCAGGAGGGTCAGAGAGGTGCAATGTTGCTGGCTTTGAAGGAGGAAGAGGGCCATGAGCCAAGGACTGAAGAAGGCTCCGAAGCTGGACAAAGCAAGGCAACGGAATCTCCTAGGCTCCAGAAGGGATGCAGCTCTACTGAGGCCTGGATTTCAGCCCAGCAAGACCTCATGACCTACAGAACTATAAGATACTAAATTTGTGTTGTTCTAAATCACAAAATGTGTTGTGGCAGCAACAGAAAAACATAGCCTCAAAGACAGCGGAGTGCTGACAATTCCCTTCCCCTTTCTCACCTGACTCCCTACTTACTAACCTTACTTCCTCTGCCCCAAGTTATCACTGCTGACACCTTCATAAGCTCAGACAACTGGATGTCTCTGAAAGTGAAGCCTCATGCTGGTTCATCTGAACAGTGGTTTCAAAGTGATAGGTAGAGTTTCAAAATAGGAATGAACCACAGCGATCCATTCAGGAGTTATGAAGGGGAGGTCTGGGGCCATCAGGGGCCACGCTGCCTGTACCCGTGAGCCTGGGCAGAGGGGCCGTGAATGGATGAGGAGGCCTCTCTTCCAGCGGGGAGAAGGGGTCTGAGGGCAGAGACACCCAGGTCTGGGATCCCGAGTCCTAGTCCAAACCAGGTAGCCGTTTGGCCTCCAGCACACTGCTTTACCCTCTCCACTGGTTTCCTCATTCACCAAACAGGGATCACCACCCTGCCTCACCCTTCTCCCCGACAACTCTGAGGATCACGTGAGAAAATGTGAAATTATCTAGGAGGCACCATTTTACCATCTGGCAGGGAGAACGGTGGAGTCAGTAGATCAATTTCTACCTTAGGCCCTGCTGCAAATCAGGTCATCGTGAGGCTCAAATATCCCGCTCTGGGCCTCAGTCTTTTCATCTGTGAGTGGAGGGGAATGGGTCACAGGAACCCTGAGGCTTCTTCCAGTTCCAATGTATTTTGGTTTCTGCCTCAACCCTATCGCCCCCTTGTGGAACTTTCAGGAACTACACCAACCTGCTCCCCAGGTCTCTTTCCCAGGATTTGAACCACATCACCACCACCCTCTTCTCCTTGGATTCCCCAAGCCAGCTGCACCCGCCAGGCTGAGGGTGCCAGTGTCTGGCTATGGCTGAACAGGTCAAAGAATCATAAGCACCTTGGCTCCTGGTTCAGTATTTGGCAAAAGGGCATGTGCTCCTCAGCCCTCTCTGGTGCCCCTGCCTGCTAAAGGAGAACAGCAGTGATGGCCGGGCCCCAGACCCGACCCGGCCAGCCCTCCACAGGGCGACAGGGCGACAGGGCAGGCGCTGGCTCCTGCTCACCCCGGAGGCCCTGCCCTCCTCTCCTCCCCTTTCCCAGGACACGCAGCCTCTGCCCTCCCAACACACAAGACGGCTCTCCACGTGTGGGAACGGGAGAGGTGGGGGGTCAAGGGTCTGTGCCCCATGAAGGAAGAGAAAGAACTTTCAACTATTAAATCTGTTTAGTAAAGACAATTTCGCTCATACAAAACAACAAGTTTACAAGGATCTGAGTGCTGGACACACCATTAGACACGGGCGGCGCTGCAGGCACTCAGGGCCCCTCCTCCCCGCCGGAGGCGCCTCTGGGTGCCCCTCACCACCCTGCCCTGAGGGAGATGAAAGCTGGAGTATCACTGCCACTCCCGCTCCAAAGAGACCATGGCACAGAGGGCCTCTCCTCATGCTGCTCCTCAGCAGTACTGGGGGAGCCCCCGCCCCCACTTGCCTGGACACATGAAGCCAAGTTGTTTGCGGGGGTGGGGGCGTTGAAATGGCTAATGGGGAAGGGGCAGAGTCGGGACATCTTTGGTACGAAGACCCCCAGCCACCCACCCACTAAGCCACACAATGGACACATGCGGGCAGACCACAGCAGTGGCGCTCCCCTGGTCCAGGGGGGTAGCTGGCTGACGCCCCCAGGGCCAGGGCACAACGCAGAAGCTCTGTCACTTATAAACTGCCCAGGCTCGTCCACATGAGCTGAAAGGAGGCCTGAGAAATGGCTAAAAATGTAAGAAAAAATAAGAATGGGTTAATAACGGCAGGAAGGGGAAGTAGAAGTCACTTGATAGATCAGCGGCTCAGAGGACAAGGAAGCGCTACATGAGGAGTCAGGGTCCTAGGGGCGGGGGGGTCCAGTCTCCCTGACTGTGGGCCAGTGCCTGAGTCACTCCTCTCCACCTCCCGAAACCAGCTACCAGGGGCCGGGCGTGGAGGGCCCGGCTCAGAGTCTAGACAGGCTTCCGGGCACTGAGGCAGGCCCAACGCAGCAGGGTTGGCCAAAGGTAGGAGAAGGGCCCCTCCCTCCGCAGCCCTGCCTGCCCCTGGCCCCACAAATGCACAGTCCCAGGCAGACATCACAGATCTGTGTGCACGTGCGCGCGCGCGCACATGCACACATGCACACACACACACACGCACACATGCACACACACACACAACCGCACTCACTCCTATCCATCTGGCACACTGGTGATGCCTGAGGGCTCCAGCGGAGGAGGCAGGTGGCATCCTGGCCGCAGCCCTCATGGCCTTGAGCTCTCAGAACGCTTCAGCCAGAGGCAACCTCAGGCTGTAGTGGGAAAATGGGCAGATGGGATGAAATGGGGACACTCCCTATAACAGTTTCCACTAATACCCTTTAACAAGAGGAAGGGCTTTGGAGGGGAGGAAGGGTGGGGGAAGAACAATAAAAGAAGTTTCATAAAAGTTCTAAGTCAAATTACTGATAAAACTGCAAAATGAGCACAGGTTCAAGAGCATCTTTGCTCCCTTCTCTCCACATCCTCCCGACCTCCCAGCCTCTCCCTCTCTGGGGCGGCCAGAATCAAAGGCAGAATTCAACCTCTCACGAGGCTCGGGGTCCATGCAGCCGAGGAGGGGAGGCAGCAGTGGACAGTTCTGTGTCTCTTCATTTAAAAAATATATTCAGGTTGAGAGTTATTGCTTGTCCTCCAGTGGAGCAGGACGGGCTGAGTGGCTCAGTGAGCCAGGGCCGCGGTCTCCAGGGCCCGAGCTTTCTTCCGCCTCTTCAGAAGCAGAGGGTTGGACGCATCTTCAATCTTTTTTATCTTGATCTGCTCGTAGTCGACACGCATTGTGGCCAAGGCACTGGTCATCTCCTCCTGGGGGGAAGCGGGTTACACCAAGAGACGTGAGAGACACAAGGAAGGGCAGGATGGCAGTGAGGAGAGCAGAGAGAAGCGGGAGGCTGGCGAGTGGGTCCAGGGCTGACAGCTGCCTCAGCCCCGAGCTGGGTCGGCAGAGCCCAGCCAGCGCTGCCACCACTCTCCACCGACCCCACAAGAAGGCAGAGTCGGGAGACCTGGCTTCTGGTCTGCCCCAGCCAGTTATTAGCTGTGTGACCTTCAACAGGTCACTCCCCGTCTCTGGGCCTCAGTTTTCTCATCTGCAAAATAGCACCAGGTGGCCTCTAAGGTTGCTTTAGAGACTCAGGGAGTAGAGAAGTTGTAGGAAACAGCCAAGCCGGGTTTAGACCCAAACAATCCTCTGCCCTAAGCTGGTCAGGAAAGAGGCTCCGAGTCGCTGTTCTTGTTCTAATAGACATTTTCTGGGGTGAGAAAATGCAGAACTAAACCCTCCCCGGCGAGCACTACCATGCACACCTGGGCGTCCCCACGAGCTGCCTCCCTAAGCCCTGCTTGGCCAGGGGGTCCCTCACCTTGACGTCCTCCCACCGCTCCTTATCTTCCTTCAGGACCCGGCTGGTGTGCAGTGGGGTTTGAGGGACCTTCGTTGATTGCTGAGGGAAGAGAAAAAGGGTCCAAGTGGAAACTTGGGCAGGGCAGAGTCCTGGCTAAGCCCTCGTCCCAAGGGACAGTCCCCCAGGGCCAAGGTGTCTCCTGCCAGGCTTACCATGATCCAGGGGTGGTTCATGAACTCTGTGATGGTCATTCTCTGAGTGGGCTCTGTTTTCAGCAGGTTCCTGATGAGCATCTTCACTGTGGGGTGGGGCAGGGGACAGAGACAGCTCAGGGGCCACTCTCCGTCTCCTGCTCCTTCCACACTTTTCAAGGAGAAACCAGGGGCAGGAGCTGATGTCACGCAGGGGCAACCACCCAGAGGACCATCTCGCTGCCCCACCTAGCAGGCCCTTCACACGGGCAGCACATAACCGGCTGTACGGCCCGACCCCCAGCTCACCACCTACATGAGACAACGCCCACACACACCTGCACGCGTGCACACAAACACGCACTCATGGGTTCCGTACCTTCCTCTGACACTTCTGACCATTCTGGGTTGGGAAACTCATACTGGCCCATTCGGATGCGACTCTTCATGCCCGGAGAGATGGCAAGGCCATGGTTGGAATAGAAGGGTGGGTACCCACACAGCCTGACCGAGGGGAAGCAGGAAGAGAGGGGCAGAGCTGGTGTTATTTAGGGGCCCCGCACCAGGAATAAGGTGAAAAACAGACTTCTTCTTGTAAAGGTCACAGAGAAATTGGGGTTTGTTGATTCGATATACAAAGTCAAGGAGAGGGTCCAGAAATCCAACAAACCAAGCATCTAAACCACACATTTTCCTGCCCATTAGCTAGTTTATACCCGCAACTGAGCTATCAGAATCCACTAAGCACTGAGAGAAAGGGACATGTAGGGGATTCCCAGGGACTGTCCCATCCAGAAGAGGAATGCTAACCTCTGCTTCTTCCTCTCAGTAGGGAGAGGTAATGTCTCCTCCCATCCTGCCCAGCCCCCTCCCTGCCCGGCCCCACCCCAGCGCACTCACAGGATGTACATGATGACACCCAAGGACCACATGTCACAGGACTTGTCATACTTCTCTGGGCCCAGCACTTCTGGAGCTGCAAACCAAAGGTCAGCGTGGATGGGTCTGGCCCTCAGAACACTGTAACCTACCCCAGTTTCCCTAGCGATGACGCTCCCATTCCAACCCTTTGGACTATCATGACGGGACCGCAGCTGGGGGTGGGAGAACAGCCATAATCCAGCCCAGCGTTGGACAGAGCAGAGCACGAGACCATCCTCCGAGAGGAACTCGAGGGCTAGAATCTTAAGACGAAACAAATCTTGAACTGCCAGAGCCCCTCAGTCCTACGATGTTCATTTAATTTGTCACACACATTCCGAAAGTTTATCCTGCACCTGTCAGCTGGGCCGGCAGAACCAAATCTGTGTCTAGACTCCACTGAGAATCAGACGGAAAGGACAGCTCTTCTCGGGAAAGTGCCCATGTGTGTAAAATCGTGCCCGCAATCTCAGGCACATAACTTCCTCGGATGCCTCAATCCCAGCCTAACTCTGATGAGTCCCACTTCAGGCCAGGCTCAGCAGAACCAGAGCCAGGAAGAACTTGAGGACAGGAGTCCCCTAGGACCTGTGGCTCTGAGACCAGCAAGAGGAGGGTTTGAGAAAAGCTCTGGGGAAGGACGAGCCCACGGGCCTCCTCTGTACTCACCCACATAGTATGGTGTATAACAAGGAGTGGTCAGCGAGTTGTGGCTGGTGGTTTCCTTGGCAAAGCCAAAATCAGTGAGTTTCAGAATGGCGTTGGGCCTTTTAGAGGTGTACAAGAGATTTTCAGGCTATAGAAAGGGGGACAGAGAAATAACAACCCTGTGAATCTGTGAGGGGCCCTCAGAAATCAAAAGGCTAAGCCCTCCTTCCTTCCTCAGACAACAACGCTGTCCAGCCCCTGTGATCCGCACGCCGTGAGCAGTGTCGGCTAAATATGACCAGCTCCCTGTCTCCCGAGAGACCGTGGTGCGATTGGAGATAAGAGACTAATGCAGAGAACCAGCACCAAATGCCACAGGGACAGAGAAACCAAAGGTGTGACTGTGTGGTACTGACTCGGGGGACCACAAAGCCGAGCACAGTCACAGAGGCTTCACTGCTGAGTTCTGGAGTCTGGCCAGAGAGGGCAGGCCCCCCAGAGCGGAGAACGGCACCCTGCGCCACTCTGCCCTCAGGAACCGGGCAGCAAGGACGCAGGACAACTCTGGCAGCCTTCCCAGGGTCGCTATGACCCCAGGGCCCTCTGCAGCACCTCAGGGAGGTGGTCTGGGGGACATGATAAACAGCTGGTACCTTGACATCCCGATGAGCAATGTTGATTGAGTGCAAATACTGGATAGCCTCCCCGATGCTCTTCATGATTTCCGATGCTTCTGTAGAGAAGAGAGAAGATGGAAGAGAAAAAGAAAGTCACCAGATGTATCATTAGGTTTGAAAACCCAATACACTAATCCCTCCCCCATGTAGCCTAAGGCTCCCTCCATCCACCACCCACCCCAGAAACCAAAACATAATGAGCCACTCTGGCTCGGCCGAGGATGCTGGAGGAGACAGCAGGCCTCAGGCCTCTTACGGATGACAGGCCCTGCAGAGGGTCCCCTTCAGACACCTCTCGGCCCTGCCCCCCAAGGCCTGTCCCACAAAAACCCTTTCTACCTCTTTCTGTGAATGCTTGGTCTCCTCGGTCCTGGATTCGGCTAAAGAGTTCTCCACCATCCAAACTGAAACAAAGCCACAGTTAGATCTGGGGAACAAAACAACCTGCCAACACTCTCCATTGCTCCCCACAAAAAAATCAAGCATTTACAGTGTAAGCTTCAGGGCACATCTGGGCAGGCCTTGGAAGGTGAGGCACCTGGGCTAGGAGTAGGGAAAAGCTGGGCCAAGAACAGAACGGGTAAGGCTACTTACCACTCCATGACGATGAGCAGGCACTTCCTCCCCGCATACAGGTTCTCATAAACGTCCACGATGCGCACGATGTGCGGACACTGGGAGGCCCGCCAGTGCAGCTCCACCTCGCGCCGGGCCTTCGGGCAGTCCTGAAGCATCTGCAAGGCAACGGCCTCCTTAGTAACCGCAGCCTCCACAGGGGGCCCACTGCCCGCTGCCCGCTGCCCCACGTGGGCCTATTCCAAAGCCCCGCCCACGAGACTGATGACATCCCCACTGATCCACCATGAACTCCTCACTACGGCTGACCCTCTACAAGCCCCCTGGCATCTTCCCTAGCATCTCCTCCTAAATGCTGACTTACAGCTTTTCAGCTCCCTTATCTGCTTTAAAAGAAACCTCAGTATGACTCTTCGTGCTGCCTTGACAGCTACCCTGAGATCAGCCCTTGACTAGTTCCAGCGAAGGGCATGAAGTCTATTCGAGAAGGCAGGCAGCAGCTGGGCACTGGAAGGCAGGGGTAAAAGACAGATGGGAGAAAGACAGATGAGGAACACCAATCCAACAATGGACGGGGCCTAGAGAGAGAAGAGACTCAAGAACCTGTAAGAAAAGGTACCTCGGCCATCCCTCAAATCCAGCACACCAAATCCCAAGCAACAGTCTTTCTACCTCTGAGGTTTACTTCATTCAACCAACAGATGGTCTCGGAGTTAGCCCGATGTAGTTCGAATCCTGGTTCTTACAAGGTTTGCAACCTTGAGCAAATTATTCATATCCCCTCTTCTTTTGTGGGCCAGGTGTCCAGGGGCATTAAAGGAGCCTGGATCACTCATGAGTCTCAGGGGCTGAAACTCGACTAATCCAGGCCAGTCTCATTAGTTCCAAGCCCTTCACCAGCAACTAGCTTGGGAATAAGCCTAAGACCCAACGTTAGCCAAGAAGAACTTTGTAGGGAATCTGCTGAGAGGCCTCTGAAAGGGAGCACGAGGACCATACACCACTCCTCTTGCATATGGCACCTGAGACTGACAGTCACCTTGGTGCCATAAGGGGAAGGAGCCCAAGAGAATAAACCAACACACTGAGGGAGGCAACCAGGGTGACGGCAACTACCTGGATCTTGGCTGACATCACCAAGCATCCCTCACGAAGTCTTTTTGGTAAGAACCAAAAGCATCATCCTGATACATCCGTTGGTACAACAGGATAGATCTGTTGTAAGGATTAAATGAAATAATTCTGCCAAACACCTAGCAGAGTTTCTGGTGTGTGCTCAATAATAGTGGCTGTCAATCTCATTACAGACTGTCTTGCTAAGTGAACAGCACAGATGCCAAAATAATTAATACAAGGACTCTTGCAGATTTTCCAACCTTGTGAGAAGTCAAGGTTAGCCCTACAAAATACACACCCCAACTGCTGTGGACATTAGAAGCGGGGGCTGTGAGAGACAGTCGGGCTGAGGAGGAGTGAACAGGCAGAAGGGAAGCCTCTAGGCAGGAAACCGGCAGGCTGAGATGGAGCGCGGCTGGGTGAGGGAGCGATGCAGCAGGGAGGGCTAAGAGACCTGCTGGAAAGTGCATGGAAAGTGCATGGAGCTTGGTTAGTAAGATAAGATGGCCAACTTGGAGCCAGATTACAGAGGGCAGTGAAAGGCAAACATGGGAATGTCCAGCAATAAAATCAGCACTCACTTATGCTGTGGCCCATGATATACTCGTATTTTTCTAACTGTACAACAGTTGCCATTTTATAGGATGAGGAAACCAAGGTTCAGAGAAGCAGTGTGTCCTGTCCCAGGCTCAGAACCTGGGGAAAGGCAGAGCCAAGGTTGGAATCCAGGCCTGGTGGGTTGCAAAGCCCAGCCTTTTCTACTATGCCACACAGCTTTTAGAGGAGTGGAGGCTGAGGCGTGTCAGTCTTAGACCCACTGCCAATGGCATACTATCTTGGCAGAGGCAATCCCCAAACAGGCACCCTGTTAGTTCAGCCTCCTAGAGGGCGGGCAGGAAGCAAGGTCCCCATGTGGTCACACTGCCACCTAGTGGCCATCTGAGGGCACTGCACAGGTGCTGAGTTCTGCTCTGCTCAACTTCATTCATTTGGATAGACCAGGAAAAAAAGTTTATTTTCCTTCCCCAAGTTCTATGAGGAGTAGGAGGAGGAACTGACTAATTTCGTGTGCATGTAACTTAACTCCACAAGCATTTACTGAGCTCCTACTACGGGTCACACATTGTGCTATATGTCAAGATCAAACAGAAGGGTTCTGATCTGAAAGAATTCAGGCTAGGAGTGGGACGTACATAAGGGAGATAGAAACGTAAAAAATGTTTATAACCCACTGAGATAATGTGCTGTAAGACTGATAAATTCAAAGTGTTCAGGAGCAAAAGTTCTCTGAGCAGCCAAACAGGAAAGACCTCTATCGCCCCCTACAGGCACATAGGAACTGAGGCCCAGATAGTTGTCACATTTACTCAGAGGCAACATGAGGTTACAGATCTACAATCAGAAAAAAAACACAGCCTAGGCCTGGAATTTTATCAATTTCTGGTTGCATAACCTTGGAAAGGTCCTTACCTTTCTTTGCCCGTTTTACATCTATAGGTTGGGGAGCAGGAATAATACCTACCTGGCGCCCTGCCTTCTAAAGCTATTATACGCAACTAATGAAACAACACCTCTAAGAGTACGTTGTTATTAGACAGGCGCTCATCACTGAACTAGCAGCACAGCTGCCCTAGCACAGGAGTCTCTCCATCATGTCCGTGTTGAGGCTGGAGCACATCATGCAGCCAGCACAGGTCACCAGCATCATTGTAGGCTGGGTTTCTGTCTGTAGCCTAGTGACCACCACCTGGGAACCAGTTCTATGCTTGAACCAACCGAATCTGTACTAAATGAGGACGCAACAAAGCCAGAATCCAAGTTCATGCCCCTCAGCCCCTCATGAACCCAGAGCGCACACTCCAAGTTCTGTTTTGTTTTGTTTTGCCTTAGACACTGTAAGTGTCCGGCATGAAGCAAAAGAGAATTGTAGTCAGAAAGCCTGGGTTCACATTCCACCTCCAGGCTCATACTCAATTCTCCATCTGGCAGAGGAGCCAGACAGACCTAGTACAACAAACCTGGCCTTGGAAAACACACATAACTCACATCCCAGTTCTGAACTCCCCAGCTTGTATCAGGCAGGGAAGCAAATCTACATTTCTGGAAAAGGTTTTCTCATCTGTAAAACTGGATTCGATTTAACAAAATAAGCAAATTGGAAAGAGTAATATTTTTCAATTCTAAGAGAAGCGTAGTAAGAATTTCCCATGAAGACTGGTAATTGACATCCAGGCACATGTTTATCATAAGTCCCTGAATGTATAGGAAAACCAATGCAAGCAATGACCACAAGACCTTCAAATCGGTCAGGCAGGCAGGCTGGCTGACTTCATGCGGCAGAGCCATGAAGAGCCAAAGAGGCTTGGTAGACAGCTGCGGTGTGCAGAGAGCCTGGAGAGAGGAACTGAATGAAGAATGTGCTAATCTGGAGTACAGGGCTAAGTAAAGAACAGCAGGGGAGGTGCCTGAGCTCCAGGCCAGAGAGGAGGCAGGAGAGAAAACAGGATTCCCAGGCAGCTGCCAGGGGCCGCCAGCAGAGGTGCGGGCAGGTTTAGCCAGAAGCCAAGAGAGTCACCTGGGAAAGGCTCCATATCTCTGGCGTGGACAAGGACAAAGGAAGCCAAAGGCCCAGGATGACAGCTCCGAGGGCCTGAATATGAAGGAAGGGTCTTCTCACTAAAAAGTCACACAGGCTCTTAAGACAAGGAATGCCTGGAAGGGATCGTGAAATATTTTAAGCCCTAGCTAAACCTGGAAAGGATACTGTGCCTTCCCTACCCGCTCCAAGTTTGCATCTGAAACTCTCTTGTACTGTAGAAAAACTTAATTTTTAGAAGTGCTAGACTGCAATGTAACAGGCAAGGCCAGTGTGGCATGGACCAGGGACCAGGTAACAGAGTCCACTGCTGGGGGGACGTCTAGGGTGACAGTGGTAATAAGGAAGACATGGGAGCTCTCCTGAAATACTGTTCCACGCCTTTCTCTTTCTTTGACAGAACCTGGAGGGAAGCAGGATGGGACCTAAATTCTAGCTGTTCATGGTGACCCTTATCTCCCCCCACCAAATCTGCCATCATGAGATACATGAGAATCCGGGGTAGTCAGCATCCTAAGCCTAGCCAAACCAGAGAAAATGGAAGAAATAGAGCCTGGGCCCAAAGCCCTTCAAACCATCAAAACAGATATAACGACAGGATAATGCCTTTTAATGCCTTTGTGCCTCAGTTTCCTATCTGTTAAACAGGATAATAACAGTACCTGTCTACACTAAATGAGTTAACACATGCATGTTATATAAATTACTAAGTGGTACCTGGCACATAGCAAGCACTGCATTAGTGTTTGCTATTACCCCCACCTGTTAAGAGTCCAACTGAGGTGGGCAACTGAGATATCATTCCCACTCACCTTATTTAAGGTGTTATTAATAGCTGCAGGCACTAGGCAGAGAGGGGACCCAGAACACTGGGAAAGAAGCAGGCTTTGGTATGCTAGCCCTGAGTTCTCCATCTTCCTTCCTATACCACCTAAACTGGACAGCTGGGGGCAGACTGCAATGTAATGAGATAGAAAGCTATCCCTTCCCAAGACTGACACCATGCCAAGAGAGATGCAAAAGTCTGAATTAGGAGCTTAGTGTGTTATGTGTCTGTGATGCACATCGTTAAAAAGACAGCCTCTGTACTCCCAGCAGGAGGTCAGGTCACACACCATCCTCCAATCCGTGCCACAGGAAGGGGCTGACCTGGATGCTTTTGCAGGTAGAAGAAAAGAGGAGGGCTTGGCAAGAAGGGCTGCTGCTGGGGGCGAATTTGAGCGACCTCTTTAGCACAGAGCAGGTGGCAAGCAGCAGGCAGCCTCAGAACCAGAGGAGTGAAGAGGAGCCTATGCCTCCAGGAGTGCTCTGTGCTACTTGGGTGCTACGTAGTTCAAGTGGGGACCCTCACACTCATCCTTACATCCAACCCAGGAGGAAGCATCCTATCTTATAAATGACGAAACTCAGGCTCAGCAATGCTAAATGATTAATTCAAGGCCTTTCAGCCACTTGTCCATGGCAGGGCTGGAATTTGAACCCCATGCTCACTGCTCCCAAAGGCCCTTTTCTACCACCCATGGTAAGGCAAAGGGAACAAAATCTGCCCAAGACTGTCCATCATACTGACAGCCAAAAGTGGGACTGAAAACGTACATATGCGTTAAAGTGCAAACCCTTTGATCTTGAAATTCTGGTTTCAGAAGTTTACCCTAAGCGACTAATTAATTGTGTATGTATCCCAATAGTTGTTTATCTTACTAGAAGTGACTAACAAGCTGAGTGCCCAGCAACAGCAACAGAGATTTGTCTATACAATCAATAATCTTCAAAATGATGTTTTAGGAGAGCATTTAACGGAAAATGGATTTTTAAGTGTGTCTGTCTGCTTCTTGGTGGCAGCACTCTATTTTCTTCTTTTGCAGCACAAATCCCAACCTGTTGTTTCCTTAAATTTATTTATCAGAAAGTAGCTGACAGTAAGTGAAAAGCAAATTACAAAGCCTTATGTACCATACCGTGCTATGTGTATATTTATTTATATCTGCGTGCTTGTATACGTACACACAAATACATATATATACACACCGTGTACATATATGTAAACATACACACGGGAAATAGGGAGGCGACACACAGCACAGGCAGTACTTGATCTCACCTTCCCAGAATGTCATCACTCGGCCACACCCGGAGTGCCCAGTATGTGCCACACGCTGGTTCGGAAGGTACTGGGATATAACACAGAACACAACAAACAAGGCCTGGGCCCCGTGGGACTCCCATTTTAAAGCATGAGGTACAAAATAAACAATTTGAAATTGTTTAATTGCACACTGTGATTTGTGCTGCAGAGGAAATAATGAGATAGCTGCCACGGGAGCAGCAGTGGTGGAGAGGGGGACTCTCTCCCCCGAAACAGAGAGCTGCTTAAAGGCTGGAGAGATGTGTCACGTGTCTCTCTTCATCTAGCCCAGCTCAGGGACATAAGAGATGACAAGCGACAAGCAGACAGGTTTGGTTTGAATGACGGTTTTCCTCGACATCTATTGGTGGTTAGGGAGTATGCCCCGCTCCAGAATTCAGGAAGCAGCAACTGGTGGTCCACCCCTGGAAACTGATCTAAACATAAGTTCTAATGGCAAATTTTTATAATCTTAGAAGGTCACCAAAACAAAAGAAACACAAGTACATCACTGAGGCCCCCTCACGTTGGCACTCCTTCCCAGACACTTGGCTGAGGGTAAAAACCTCTAATTGTTATTTACTTTCATTATCTAAAACAAAGCTAAAACTTACAATGGAAAATTGAGTACCAAGAGCCTTAAAACAACCCAGCCACACAGCCCACAAGATGAGGGTGACCTTCCCTATGGTCCCCACCCTCCCCTCACAGGAGCTTCTTGGGGCAGCCACAAAAGACTGAGGTTCAAAACAAAGGGCAAGAGCTTTAAAAGTCACAAGCCTTAAAAGTCACGCTGCAAATGACAATTTTAAAAAATATTTGCAACACACGATGGACAAAAGGCTAACTTAACTCTGGTAAATCAACTATAAAAGATTAACAATCCAATATAAGAAGTAATGAATAAAAAGAAGTTTAACGGCAAACAGATTGCCAAACAAAAGATACTTCACGTAACTCATTAAAAAAAAGTTTATAAAAACAATAGTAATAATTTTACCAGCATAGCAAAATTTCTTTAATGTTTGACCAAAACATAACAAAATAAAACTCCTGGGTTTATGGAAAGATGTGAGGAGGAAAAGGCACTCTCCCATATAATCAGTAGGCATATAAACTAGCATATTTTTAGAGAATTTGGTCATGTCTATCAAAATTGTAAATGTTCAAACCTGGACCCAGTAACTACTCCGCTAGGAAATCACCCTAAAAATGTGTTCCTAAGGCATTTTAATGCAAAAAAACAGTAACGAGCCAAATGGTGCTGGTCAGATGAATGGCGGCCAGCGCACGGAGTATTACAGGACCTTGTGACAGCGGGGCCAGGCCATCGCCGCTGCTGTGGGGAGGAGAGAGTGCTGAGGGCACGCAGTCAGGGACAGGGTGCTGCTCTGGCTTCATCGTTAATGTTCGGATGTTTTTAATGGAACTGCATTAGCATTACATAACTAACGTTTAAAGTATAGTAAGACAAGAAGCAAACACACCAAAAGGTTAATTAGTGGTTAATTATTAATGGTAGTAAGATAGGTGACATTTTTCTCTTTTGTGTGCTTTTTAAACTTCCAAAACTAAAATGCCCAACAAAATGTAAAATGTAATCTCGTTTGGGTGTTTGTATTGTTGTTGTTTTGTTCATTTTTTACGCAAAAGTGAGAAGATATATAGACTTGTGGGTAATTTTCCTGGAGAAATTTACCATCCTTACAAAATGTTAACAGTGCTGACTACCAGGGAGTAGGTACTAAAGAGAAGCTTGTATTTTTTGCCCCTTTTTTCATTTTATATCTTTCTATCGTTTAAATCTTTGCCATCTGCATGTTTGTTTGTTTTTTTTTTTTATTAAGTCTAGGGGTTTAGAGTTAAAAGCGCAGTTTGCCTCAGTTCTTAACTTGACCCCTGGCCTGACAATGACACAGTTATATGTGCCCCAGGACAACCTTCCTGCTAAAGAAGGAGGTGAGCAGAGACGGGATCCCATACTGGCCACAGCAGGAAGGACCTAGTGTAACTCTAAATACGATGGCACCTCAGTTGACGTAGAGGCCTGGCATCTTCCTGGACAATATAACCAAGACCCCAAACTACCACCGCTGACCACGTCAGACTTACACGGATGTGAATGCCACACGCAGCGGGGGTGTCAATCACTCTAGAGTCTGGGGTAAGAAACTGAAAGACTGGAGAACACAGAGATTTCTGTTCCTTCTAGAAGATGATCATGACTTCAAAAGAGAAAGAGGAATTTTCATGTATACTTCACCAACATGTGTCAGGTGCACTTTACACAGAGCAGATATGCTATCTGACTCCATTTATAGGTGTGGCAGCCAGGGCCCAGTGACGTTACCTGCCCAAGGCCGCATGGCTAGTAAGGAATAGAGGCGACTCACACCCAGTTCTGACTAACTCCAAGTTCTTTTTTCCCCCACTACAAAGGAGGCTTTGACAAACAAACCCCGAGCTTCTGATGCTGGTTTACTGTTGTCCTCCCGTTGCTCCTAAATGTCTCCCTTCCCTGCTCTGTTCACGGGTCTCTGCTCCAGTTATCCCTGTATCCATCAGGCCCAGCACAGCGCTCAGCGTGGAAGCGCTGCAGTATATACTGTTACTGATTAAAAGGGCAGACTGTGTATCAGAACAACACTACAGGCCGGGGCCTACCACGGGACACCAGGCACCTTTGCCTAAGGGCACAGGTAGCCGGTGGTAAGAAACATTACACTCTCTAAGTAGGCTTTAAGCTAAAATTTGAGTGGCAGGAAGAAAAATGCCATATTCTTTGTAGTATCTATGTATGACTTTAAAAATCCACAGAAATGGATGAATTATCAAGAAAAATTAAGATGGAAAGAAGTCAGGAACACTGCTTCTGGCCAATGTTGCCTCCATCAATTTGATCCTGTGCAACTCACAGAGCAGATTTAAATTTTTAATTGGAAGTAACAAATGCCATCTCATCGCCATCACCCCAATTCAGTGGAATGAGATTCATGGCAGGTATAGCTTAACAGACAGATCTAATGAAAGGTAGAGGGAGCTGAGAAAGTGAAGAGGACAAGGGTCCTAGAAATCAAGAGGGCGGCACGCACGCGCACGCTGCAGTACACACACACACACACACACACACACACACACACGTATGCACACATATACGTACCGCCCGACAACAATTCTGCAACTCCACTTGCCCAAGAGTGGAGGGCAGCCAAGTGAGGAGAGAAGGTGAAAGAACCAGAAGTTAAGTAATTATTGCGGTAACACATGGGAGACTACATGGTCAGGCAGAAGATATGAACCACTCTTTCCTGAAGTTTAAAAGTGAAATCCAACCATCTGCAATGACAAGGATGGACCTAGAGTTTATCATGCTGAGCAAAATACATCAGAGAAAGATAAATACCATATGATTGCACTTATATGCAGAATCTAACAACAAAAAAAAAAACAAACTAATCAAAAACAGTCTCACAAATACAGAGGACAATCTGGTGATGGCCAGAGGGAAGGGGAGTTGCAGGGCTGAGAATAAGGGGTGAAGGGTTAAAGAAGTACAAATTAGTAGTTGATAGGTCACGGGGACGGCGAACAGGGCACAGAGAATGCAGTCACTGTGATGTAATGGCTGGGTGGAGAGCCAGATGCATGACAGAGTAATCGGGGGATCGTTTCATAAACTATATAAATGTCTTACCAATGTACTGTAAACTTGAAACTAATAATAAAAGGAAAAAAAAGAAAAAAAATGTCCCAGACACAAGGCAGAGCTCATCACCCAACACAGACACAAGGACGTATGAGAGAGAGATATCAGTCTTTTTCTGCTAAGAGCAGGGCACCTGATAAATTCCCATCTTGCCTGAAAGAGTTCACCTCTCATATAGCCAAAGATGCAAGGAAGGGAACTACAACCCTAAACTCAATCCTGACTAGGAAGCAAAGTCTAATAAATTATGTAAAAAAAAAAAAAACCATAAAAATCATTTTTAAAAATCTCAGTAAAAACACATCAGAGAAAGATAAATACCATATTGAGAGGAAGTAACCTCATCATTGTAGAGTTCAAAGGAAGAAAGAAAAAACCTGGAGATGAAAAGCATTTAGCTTAGATTTCCAGAAAATCAATATTTAGATGTTGACACACATGAGCAGTATGAGCAGAGATCGTAATAAGGAAATGCATTTTGAAAGATATGGCCTGATCTGTAACAGGTGAATTCTGATCATCTAAGAACAATAATCCCAAAAAAGAAATCAGGAGGAGACAGCCACAGATTACGGTAAGGCCACAGCACAGGCAGCTCTGATGAGTTCAGATATGAAAGGATATGTCTAAAGACACGAGCAACTGCCCATGACCAGAACAGACCCAAAAAGTTACTCATAAAGCAAAAGGAGCAGAGCTTGTGAAAATGCAAAAATTAGGAGTGTCTAAAACCTATTCGCAAAGCTATGAGAAGAATTAGGGAGGAAGTGGGCCCCTCACAGGGACAGAGGCTGTAACCTACAAAAATACCAGAGAAGGGGGAATGTTCATCTCGGATAGATATGTTCCATCTTTTCAATCAAGGAGAAGGCTCTTCAGGCTGGAACAAGTTCAACATGTACACACACACACATATATATATCTATATATCTATCTCTATCTCTCTCCCTCTCTCTCCCTCTCTCTCTCTCCACCCCCCTCGCCCCACTCCCTCCCAGAACCTCAAATCTAAGCAAAACCAGAAACCAACTTATAAGTGTCCAAGGATGACTGAGTTAAAAGATGTCAATCTTAGATGAATCATACCCAGGATGCAGAAAGAATCTGCAGGCGATTCCAGAACCACTGCTGGTTCTGACATGGGCAATGCCCTGCTTCTTTTGGCAGCAGGCCTTCCCTCAGCACTCCTCTGCTCCGGGCACCAGATTAAACACTAGGGGATACAGGGAGTCCACAGTCTGGTCAATGAAACAGAAACAATATGTACACAGAATCGTTAATAAGAACTGCTCAATTTCACATCTGCCTCTGGCAAAACTCTAGAACAGGTTATGAACTGGACCGTAACAACCCAGTCTGAGTTCCCTGAGAAGCCATGCAAACTAGTCTGATTACCTTTTTTATCTGTTATTAAATTATAGACCAACGGTCAGATACATGGAGCCCTGACTTCTATAAAGTATACAAAGTCTCCTGCCAGACCTTTGAGATAACAAAGAAAGAAAGGCACAGCAAGATGACGAAGCATTTTGATAGTATTTGCAATGGTTATAAACAATCAATAATAAAGTGTTATTTAATGGATCTAGGACAGGCTGAACACATACCAGACTGAACTCACTGACCCCTCTCACTTGCTCCACAGCCTCAGTTAATGACAATGACATCACCAGGCTCCCAGGTAAAGACCTTGAAGTAGCCATCATCAGCCTCTCTCCGTCTCTTACCCACAAATGCAACACAATTGTCTTGGAAAGACCTCTCAAATCCATTCTCCCTTTTCCAAGCTTGCTGCTGTTTGCTTGGTTCCCTTTTCTCTTGTGCACTTTCTAACTGGATTTGACAGTCGACTGAATCAGTTTAATACATCTTGTGTCAATCGCTGAAAGGCAAATCTGAGCAGAACATTTTCTTCTTTAAACATGTGCACTGGCTAACAGGCTAACAGGATAAATTTAACTTGGCCTTTCCTAGCCCCTACTCATTATATCTCTTCCCTCACCTCCCAACACATCCCCTCTACTTAAGCTACTCTGAACTTCAATGTCCTCAAACAAGCCATGCCTTTGCACCAGTGCAATGTCACCTCCTCTGTGAAGTCTCCCTGACGACTTCCAGAAAAGTCAGCCCCTCTCCACTCTGCTTCCACAAAACTTTTGTTAAACTCCTACTTCAGTACTCGTCATTATTATTTGCGTGACTGTTCCTTCTCCTGCTGAACAGATCCTGTGCCTCTGGAGGCCAGGACCATGTCTTGTTCACCTTTTGATTCCAAATCCTAGGCCCAGTACATGGCACCATAGATGTGCTCAATATTTGCTTGTCAACTAAACCCGGAAAAAGCCTCCAGTGACAAACCAAAGAATGCCATCTTTTGCTTTGCCTAGTATTTTATCAACAAGCTAACAGAAGACAGAGTGGACAGCAAGCTCATCAAACTTGCAAGCGACTAAAACAGTGAGAGTGTGCTAGGTAATAATGAAGTTTTAAAAGACTATAGTAGGTGAAAATATGGGCTAAAACTAACCCAAAACAAAGTCATGTGTTAGGGTTCAAAAAAAATCCTATACAATAGCATATAATGAAACAGACATTTCTCAAGTCAGATCTATAGCACACGATGAGTGAGAGCAAAGGTTCGGAAGCCAGGCTTGCCCGAGTGAGTTCTAGCTCCTCCATTAACTCACCACGGACCCTGGAAGTTCCCTAACCTTCTTGGAACTCCTGTTTCCTTCCGTATAATCCAAAGATAACAGTATCTACCTCATAGGGTTGTTTAGTTAATAATAACATATTTCCAACTCGAATTGTGCCTAGCTCAAAAAACTTTTTTTTTTTTTTGTTGCTGCTGCTGTCATCTTGTTGTTAAAAGTTACTTCTAAGAAAAAAGAAGAAGAGCTGTAGAGCATTGTAGTCAAAAGCAAGGGCCCTGGAATTAGACTGTTTCAAGTTCAAATGCCAGCTCTAAGCTAAGTAGCTGCTTGACCTTAGGCAGTTACTTCACCTTCTCACTATTGTCTTCATGTATTAAATGGGGCTAATGATAGTACCCCATCAGAGATATACGCTTCAGCATTCCTTCAAAAGCGGCGGGGTGGAAACCTAAAGATAAACTAATGTCCATTACTGGAAAACTGGTCACATAAATTATGGTACAGCCACAATGGTGCATAACGCAATATGCAAGTTATCAAGAACGAAGTAGATCTACAAATAGAGATCAAAATTTCTACAAAAAAGGTATTCTTTCATGGAAAAGGCAAGCTACAGATTGATGCATATAGTCTGATCCCATTTTTGTAAAACGTTTTGAAAAAGCAAAAGAAATGTGTGTATCTGTGTATTCGCCCCCGCTTTCATAAATATAGACAGTCTTTGCTTTGTGCAATAATGTGGAACCATGCAAAACAATCTTAATCATCAGTGGGGAAAAGAAAGGTCATTCTGTGACCTTTAGAAATTTTTGTCAAAACATTAAAAATTCCTTTCATTTGTCAGTTACAAATGAATAAGTAAAAAAATCATAAAACTAATATTTACTTAGTACACTGTAATAAACATTAGAGTCACAAAGAATGAGTGTTTTCTTTTTCTGTAAAAACCTTATCCAGAGTAGTCTGAACAGTGCCTGCCTTCTTGTCATAAAACATATGATACAGATCAAGCATCTTTTCTGTGCCTCTACAAATTACCATACTACTTTCTAAGTTTAAACCAGTTTCCAACATTTTACCCTTTGCACTTTCAATGTTGCAAAATACCTCCAAGAGTGCCATCAATGAGAAGTTTTTTCCTAGTGTCACTTCCTCTCTGGAATTACTTCATCTTTTTCGTCACAACCACTTATGTCAATGAGTTCACCTTCACTGAGTCCCTCTGGCTGCGTATGTAGCCTTAAATGGTGGCAATGTCGACATTCGTACAATCAGTTATTTATTCTATAATTCCACTGATGTTCAGCTGGAATTTCACCATTACCACTTTTCATTTCTTTGCTGAAATTTCATCTTTACTGGCCAGTTCCATCGATTATCCATTTTTATAAAATGCACATAAGTTTATCACTAAGAGACGAGGAGGCAACACAACTGCACACTTTCATGTCTGTAGGTGAACTCAACAACAGATGGACAGGGACCCACTGACAGACCCCGAAAGAAAGGACATGAATGGTCACTGGTCATAACAAACATCTGTCATTTGTAGACTGCAGAGTAGTAGCAAAGTTTGCATCTATGCGATTACTCAGTTAATACTCCACGGCAATTGAAATGTGAGCCATGATGCTGGGAGACTGCTGTTATTTAAACTAAACTGTGATAACTGAAATTCACACATATTGGAACCATGAAAAGCAAGGCCTGTCTGTATAAAGGACATAATAGACAGTATATACATGAAGAGTAACAGTGGTTACTCTTCAGGAAGAGTTAAATTATTATTTTCTTTTTTCAGTGACGAAGTTCTACACCTTGGGAATGGTTCTTGACCTAAGATAACTTTTCCCCCACAGAGGACATTTGAAAATGTCTGAAGGCATTTTTGATTGTCACAACTTGAGGGGCCTGGAGACAGTTGCAACTGGGATCTGTTGGGCACAGGCCAGGGGTGCCACTAATTCCTGCAAAACATAGGATGATCCCCCACAACAAAGAATTATCTGGTCTAAAACGTAATATGCCAAAGTTGGCAAACCCTGTTTTAAATCAAATGGTTTTATTATATATATTTTAACAATACCTTTCTCATAAGGTGGTGGCAAAAATTAAGCGAGATACTGGCAAGTAGAAATAAATAATATTGCTATTACTAATAATGCAATATATGCTATTAACTGTCAGAGGCTCTAGATGACTTCCATCTGAATATCTTAATACCACCTCAGATTTGTGGTATTTTTCATAGACATTAACTCATTAATGCCACAATGTGACTGCCAAAAAGTTCACCTCACCTTCAGCTCACTGACAGAACAAGTACCTAGATCAAGACAGAAGTTCAGACCTCAGCACACTTTACCGCTCAGACCACGTCTAGAATCCAGTGCTCACTTCTGGGCAACACATTTGAAAAGCTTCCAAAGCATGATGACCAGGATGGAGGTCTAAGAACCATACCACATGAGAAAGGGCTCAAGAAACTGGGACAATTAACCTGAAGAAGAGAAACCCTGAAGGAGCAATTAGGAGGTGAGATGTGATACCAGTCCTGAAATTCTACAGGGCTGTCACAGAGAAGAGAGCTAAATCAGACTCGTCCTATGTGGTTCCCTAAGGCAGAAATTACAAGGAGCTACCCCCGCAAGAGGAGGAACAGAAAAGGAAGGAAGCCCCCTATCCCTGGGAAAATTCCAACAGAGGCTGCCAGGTGGGCTCTCGAGGACTCCTGCATTGAGTAAGGGAATATCCTAGATGAGCAATCAGGCACTTTCTAATAATTCTTGGGTGCAGAATATAAGAGAGCAGCAGGGCAGAGAAAGCCAGCAACAAGAAGTAACAGCCTCCTTTGACCCAGCAATCCCACTCCTAGGTATTGACCCAAGAGATGAAAACATGATATCCACAAAAAGACTCATGCACCAATGTTCACAGGAGCTTTATTCAACATAGCCAAAAACTGGAAACACTCCAAATGTCCACAAACAGGAGAGTGGACAAGCAAATTATATCATATCCATACAATGGATTACTACTCAGTATAAAAAGAAAAAAACTACCATACAAGGAACCACATGAATGAATCTTACATAAAGGAATTCATGCTGATTATTCCATTTACATGAAGTTCTAGAACAGGTAAAATTAATCTATAGTGAAAAAAACACCGCAACTGTGATTGCCTGGGAAGGAGCATGAGAGAACTTACTAAGATAATACAAATTTTTATTCTATGTCTTGACAGAAGTTTGGGTTGCATGGATGGAAGCATTTCTCAAAACTCATAAAATGATGCATTTAAAATTGGAGCATTTCACTATTTTATAAATTTTATCACCAAAAAAAAAATCCCAAAGAAATGCATGAACAAATATTAAACTCTAATTACGGCCTATATACTCCAAAATGTTTAGGGGTGAAGTGCATACTGTCTGCAACTTTCTATAAAATGCATCCCTAAAATAAGATTTCCTGATAAATAGCTGGAGATGGAAAAATGGATAAAAACTGACAAAGCAAGGAAAGTAAAATGTTAATGGGAGAATCTAGGTGGTTGGATACATGAGTGTTCACTGCACAATTCTTTCAAGTTTGCTGTATATCAGATGCTTCATAATAAAAAGGGGAAGAGAAGGGAAGTCCGCGCTATTAGGGAGCAAAAGGTAAAGAAGAGGTGGTTAAGAGGTCATGGGAGGAGAGAGAAAAGGAGAAGACGGACAGTTTCAGCCAACACAGGGGCCTCTTAAGGGCAGAACTGCATAAGGCCTGGCTTCCCTGGGGACAGGCAATCTTTACCAGGATGCAGCACATGTGAGGCTGGTGCTCAGACCTTTTTTGTCATAATTCTTGTTCCCATGGGACCAGCTCCATCACTATGCTATTCTGTGTCCGGGACAAGTCCCTGCCTCTCTCTGGCTTTGGTATCTTCTCCAAGACACTGAAGGGACTAGTTTAAAGAATCTTTAAAGTGCTTTCCTGCTCTGATAGTCTACTATTCACTGCATGTGTGCAAACCATCAAGAGCCAAAGGATACAGAGATGCAAATACAGCTTCAGTGAGCTCCAGCCAATTTCCTGCCCCCAAAAGGCACCAAGGTTGCTGTTGTGTTAATATGTCCTCAAAGAAAGAGACTGGGTACAGCTAGCTCTCAATTGTCTGCATGTGGATTATCTACTTTGTAGCAAACACTGACTTAGTGAGCAGGAGCACCCTGCCTCCCGACACACAGTGGGTTTGTGGGACACTGAACACTATGGAAACCCAAGAGAATTAAGGAGATACATTTGCTAGAGAGAGAGAAAATGCACTGATATTTTGAAAAGTCCAATTTCTATGATTTTTAGATTATCTACTCTACTGTCCCCAATGGCATGGATAATTTAAACCTAACTGCATACAAGACTATTGGATTTTCTATGATCTGATTTATCTATCTATGGCCCCCTAGCCCATGGACACATCCTGGAGTATACCAAGTGATAGAAGGATATGCTAGAAGTTGGTTGACCTGGTTCTAAGTCCCCATCTTATACTCAACTTGCTGAGGATCTGCAGAAAGTCACTTTCACTCTGTCTCCTCTCTGGAAAATCTAACACATGCCTAGTCTACCTGATGTCTAAAGTTTCTTCCAATTCTAAATTCTTTGCCATGGCTCTGTCTTTCTAGGTAAGCAATATTACTTTGCAAGTACTATAAACTTCCTAGGTAAGTAACAGAACCTTACTAGGGTCATGAGCATGCAGATATCAAATTACAATGCTACGCACCAGAAATGATGTTATTAACCAATGTTATCTCAATAAACTTAATTTAAAAGTTAATTCAGTTGTATTTATTTATTTACAGGTGACATTTATTTTAATATATCTTAGTGAATCCAATATGCAGTTTCCTCTTGAAGAACGTGGGGATTGGGGGTGCCAACCCCCAACAGATTCCCTGAATTTTATTTATTTATTTATTTACTTACTTACTTATTTGCTGCTGACATTGGTTAACAAAATCAAGTAAGTTTCAGCTGTACATTTTAATAGTATGGCATATATATACATATTTAGACTGTGTGTTAACCTCTTATAGTTAGATTTCTGTCACCACATATTTGACTCCCTCCTTACCTCGTCTACCTCCCCACTCCTCCCTATCCTCTATTATTGTCCATGTCCATGAGTCTGTTTGTCCTGTTCATTTGTTGCTTTTAAGTTTGTATCCCACATATAAGTGATTTCATGTGATTTTCACCTTTTTCTGTCTGGCTTATTTTGCTTAGCATGATTATCTCGAGTTCTATCCTTGTTGTCACAAATGGCAGTATTTCATCTCTTCTTATGGCTGAGTAATATTCCATTGTATATATGTACCACAGCTTCTTTAGCCGATCATTTATCATAGGACACTTTGATTGCTCCCATGTCCTGGCCACTGTGAATAATGCTGCTATGAACATCAGTGTGCAAGTATCTTTTCAGATATAAATTTTCAAGTCTTTAGGGTAAAATACCCAGTAGAGGGATTGCTAGATCAAATGGTAGATCAATTCTTAGCTTTTTGAGGAACCTCCATACTGTTTTCCATAGTGGCCGTACCAATTTGCAGTCCCACCAGCAGTGTATGAGGGTTCCTTTTTCTCCACATCCTCTCCAACATTTGTTATTACTTGTCCTGTTGATTATAGCTATTCTAACAAGTGCGAGATGGTATCTCATTGTAGTTTTGATTTGCATTTCTCTAATAGCTAGCAATGTTGAGCATCTTCTCATATATTTGTTGGCCATTTGTATGTCTTCTAGGGAGAAGTGTCTGTTCAGGTCCTCTGCCCACTTTTTGACTGGAACATTTGTTTTTGTGTTGTTATTGAGTTGTATAAGTTCTTTGTATATTTTGGATATTAGGCCTTTATCAGAGACATTGCTTGCAAATATATTTTCCCATTCAGATGGTTCTCTCTTTACCCTGACAGTTTCTTTCGCTGTGCAGAAGCTTTTTAGTTTGATGTAGTCCCACTCACTTATTTTTGCTTTTTTCCCTTGCCTTTGAAGTCAAATTCATAAAATCCTCTTTAAGTCCAAGGTCCTTGAGTTTAGTTCCTATGTTTTCTTATTTCAGGTCTTATATTCAAGTCCTTAATCCATTTTGAGTTAATTTTGGTGTGTGGTCATAGACAACAGTCTAGTTTCATTCTTTTACAGGTGGCTTTCCAGTTTTCCCAGCACCATTTATTGAAGAGACTTTCCTTTTTCTACTGTATATTTTTGGCTTTTAAGTCAAAGATTATTTGCCCATTTAAATATGGGTTTAATTCTGGACTCGCAAGTCTGTTCCACTGGTCCGTGTGTCTGTTTTGCTGCCAATACCATGCTTTAATTACTGTTGTTTTGTAGTATAATTTGAAGTCTGACAGAATGATGCTTCCAGCTTCGTTCTTTTTTCTCAGGACAGCTTTGTCTTGTGTAGTTTTAATATATTCTATAGCCCTTCTGTGTATAAGATCACCTTTAAAGTCGCAACCCAGGTGAAGCCAACATGATACTTGTTTATGAGAGAGTCTGAGATGTCTGCCAAGGCTCCAGAGCTGTTTGGTGACAGAGGTAAAGGCTCAAACAAGGGCCCTAAGTAGACCATGTGGATTCCCAGGAAAAGCACTGGGGATCCTGGAAACTCCCTTATAGATCTCAGTACCTATAACCATCTCCTTCTTCCTCTGACTTATCCACTCAAGAGTCTAGTGCTCCCAGCCTCAGATCTTAAAGGGGAGGGGAATATGTGTGTGTTTCACAAACCAAAGACCATTACTTCAAAAACCAAAACAACTTCGACAGGACTTCCTTCCTGTCATTCTCCTTTAGCGGGAAGAGGACAGACTGCTTAGAGGTCAAGACTCGGAAACGGGAGCCCGGGAGCCTGGAGGAAATCTCTGGAGTGCCTGGGGTGGGGAACACCCTTCTCCTCCCCTGGGGGAACTGGGTGATCACCTAGGGGATCTGGGATCCTCATTCTGCAGGAGAACAGGACACCCTGTCTAGGCCCAGATGTGCCACAGCTGCAGATGGGGCCACGGCAGGAAAGGGAGACCCACAGGGCTAGCACCTGTGGGAAAGAGGAAGCGAGGTGTGCGGTGCCATCCCGCCCCGCTCCATGCCTGCTGCGCTCCTCAGGGAGGTGAAGGGAGAACAGGGAGAGATGACAGGAACGAGGGCTCAGCCTTGAGAGGCCAGCAGGTAAATGGCTTAGCCATGCTGCCAGGATGCAGAAAGAGCACATGTGAAGATTGTTCTAAACAAGTAGCGCCCCACCCTGGGGTAAGAAAGAATTTCCATAATGACCAACTTGTCTAGAAGCTGCCTGAGTGCATTCCCAGCAATGGTGATGCATCCCCAGCTGATGGAGGAAGGAGGGAGTCACCCCTGCTCCTCCCTAGTCCTCAGTCCTCCTCCACCCTTACCCAACATCACCTCCAGTAAAGCTCAGCGCTTCCTGGCAAGGGTTCCCTGCTTGGGGGCCACAGCAAATCCACAGGGGTCAGAACTACTGGTCCCTCTGGGGACGCTGGAGCCTGGGAGTCTGCAAATGCAGCTCAAGTTGGCAGCAGCAGCTAATACCCCAGCTTCCAAACCAAAGCCTGGGCCCCTCAGACTTCCTGCTGGGGGTGGGGAGTGGAAGGGGTGGGAACTAAAGGACAGCATCTGCCCTTTCTACTAAACCAGGCAACAATCACAGGGATTGGGTATGCTCATCACCCATCTGAGTGACACCAGCTGGCCATCGTGGCTGTGGCTGTGGCTGTGGCTGTGGCTGAGAAAGGCAGGCAGAAGGCCAGAGGAGCTGGGAGGTGACAGACACCTCACCCGGGTTCCTGAGGACAGAGTAATTCCCCTCCCTTTGAGAAGGTCAAAAGAGGAAAAGCAGCATAAAAAAATATAAATACATACAGAGACAGGAAATACTAGGCTTGTCTTAATGATACTGAGATCTACTCACATTAGAAGTGCATACGCCCCAGCAAGAGTGACTGATTCTCACCCACATCCACATTTTTTCCCAGTTGCCAATTTCCATAGAAATAACCATGGCCGCCTGGCAAAGCCACACCAGGAGGGTGCTGAGACCAGCAACAGGATCAGGAATTCCCCAGGCCTGGGTTTGCTCTGAGTGAAGAATCCAGTGGGGCCTCCCAGTCTTTTTCAGGCCATCTGGGGGAACCAATCATTCATATCCATCTACTGTCACCAATGGTCTGAAAACAATTCCACTCAGGACTCTCAAATTTTAAGACTCTATAAATTTTAGTAAATCCATGTCATAATTCAGAACTCTTCCTTAACTCGAAACCAAAATACCTTCATCTCCATTCCCCTGGGTGATGGAGAGCCATGTGCCTTTCCACCCTGGTTTACCCTTCAGATGCCCTTTGGCAGAGAGGGGAGAAAACACCCAGCCCACCTGCTTCTTCCTGGCTGCCACCTCCAGGTTCAACACAATCTCCCCCATCAGACAGGAGAATGCAGAGAGATAAGGGAGCTAAATCTTGCTCCCCTCCACTTCCAGGATTAGCAAGCAGCTGCGTGGGATCACCAGCCCCTCCCTTCTCTGACACCGGGGAGCTCTCAGTAGGCTGGGCCTCAGGCAGGGGTGCCTGCTCACTGCTTGTTCATCCCTGATGCCACGCTTCCCAGGGATGACAGATGTAGCTGCTATTCAGTATGCTGACGCCAGGACAAAAGCCTTCTCCAGAAGCACAAAGCAGCAGAGGTGCATACAGGGCCAACTTCAACAGAAACCACCGGCCAGGGGCCTTCTCTGCCACACCCCCCAGCAGGGGTGAGTGAGTGTGTGTGTGTGTGCATGCACACCCACACACACATACACCTTTTAGGCCTCTCAAACCTGTGTTGACCTAGAGTCAGGTGAGTTTTTCTCTGAATCACTGGACAGTTCTCCCAAAGCAGGGAAACTGTACTGCCACTTCTCAAACATTTCCTGTAGGATGTTAATAAGTGGCAAGTGAAAAAGGGTCCTCTATATACCAGAAGTACTAGGTTATACAAAGTCAAATAGATTTTTACAACAGCACTTCTCAGAGCCTTTAAAATGGTAATGTGCACTGAAGAATGTTTCCCAGATGCATCTGATCAGAGTATCTCAGGCGTTCCACCAACACTTCCAATCCATAGTGTTCAGAGAAATGGGTGGCTCTTTCCTCCACGTTCGCCCAGTCCTCCATACATAACTCTTCCACCATGTGGAGCACGTAAGAAATACTCTGCTTGCATGTTTCCCCCTCAATAAGCTTCCAGTGAACAGACGGATGCACAGAGTAATGAGTACACATACGCCTGTAGTATCTTCACCATTTAATTCAACTGGTGATGAAGCTTCTGCAAGGACCATTAAAACGTCATCAAAGAGACTGGACCACACACACTCAAGCCAGCCTTGGCTGTGAGTCATCTGTGCTTATGTCACCAAGGACAAAGGTTTGACCCCAGATGAGCCAGCTGGTTTTAATCCTTTATTAAGTCTCCCCCTAGACCTCCCCAACTGTTCTGCATCTGGCTATCAGGGTAAGTAGGTGACCACACTCAACGCACACACCTGAGGTCAGTAAGGGGTCACCACTGTACATGTCACACATGGTCTGGGTGGGCTCAGCCACCAATACCACGTATTCCAACAGAGACATCTGAAGAAAACAGCAGGCTGCCCAAGCTTGACCAACAAGGGGTCTCATTCAACCCTCCTTCCATCAGGGCCAGATACCAATGGACAGGTAACTTGACTGACACTCAGACCTGGCATCAGTCCTCCACATTTTTCAGAGTTCGGTATTTTCATATTCAAACTATAAATCTCAGATTGTCTCTTGGATCTGATAGTAGTCCCCCAAGAAAAAACTGCTTGTCGGACAGACCCTTTGAGTTGGAAAAACAGAGGCCACGTACCCTGGGGTGAACTTACAGAAAAGACCCTTTAGCAGCCACTGTGGTTCCCTGCCATGGGCTTTATTTACAATGAAGTAGACTCTGAAAGGGTGTCTCCCACTGACCTGTGCAGCTGAGCAGAGGCCGGTTTCACCCCACAACGGCTTACAGAGTACTCTCAAGCCCCCCAACCCTTGCACAGGAAGCCATCGCCTCTTGAGCAGCTGCCCCTGTTCCGAAGCCACGGGCTGTTTCTGGTATGCGTGTATGTTTCTTAGAACACCTTCAGCAGTGATGGAGATTGCGGTTAGATCTGGGCACCATCAAGAGGCTGGGGAATTCCTTGTGCTCTGGTTCTGACCCAGGAAGGATGGAGGCCCTAATGTCAGCTCTCCCCTCCCACCTCCAGTAGAAACAGAAAACGAGATGACATGCCACAAGGCAGTACTGAGCCGCCTCTATCACTGATACAAAAGTGTGAGCCTTATCAGCTTAGGAAAAAGCCCAGGGTTTATTCCTACTCCATTTTTCTAAATATCTCTTCCTGTCGCTGGCGAAAGTAGTCCAATCTATAGCAACTGAGAGTGAAAGAGAACATTTATAGCCTTTTCTAGTAAAGCAGTCCCCCCTGCCACCCCGGTCCCCAAGCAGCCCCAGGCCTCAGCCCGAGAGCAGAAATGTGAAAGTCCCTTTCCAGGCTCCTGCCAGCACTCCACCCACCCTTGGACTCCTTCAAGGCTAAAGAGAATTCTTTGGCTCCACTACTCACCATTCCACTTATCTATCTTCTCTAACCTTAGAGGGCGGGGAGGAGATAAGGGAGGCTTGTGTTTGGATATAGCTGCTTCTGAAGCTGACACTTCAATTCTTGATTTTAAAAACTTTATTGTTTAAATACCAGTTTTGCCTCCAAGGCAGCCAAGGCTCCATGCCCTGCTTGTTAATTATCAGCTGCTAAACCGCACTTTTCTTATCAGAGATGAGGCCTGAGGTCACTGGAGATAAGAACAGCTGGTGCAGGGGAAGGGACCCAGCTCCTCTCTGGTGTCTCACTGGAATCCAAGAGACAAACAGGCACGACACTAACCCGCTTCTGTGGGTACATACTGCACCTCAGCCAAGCACCTGGCACTGTGCTTGCACTGGGGGACACCTAACAAGACACGTCCTTGTCCTCAAGGAGCTCAGAGTCTATCAGGGAAGGACATTGGAGTGGCTGCATGAACTACTACTAGTGCAACAGAGGGAGTTGTTCTGCCTGGAACTGAGATTAGGGGTAACTAAAATCTAGCATCAAGGATAAGTACAATTCTAACAGGATATAAAAGGACGAACACATGGAAGGCCCAAGCAAAGCTATGGAAGCGTGAGAGCAACGCAGCGCGGGAAGGAGCCACCTTCTGGCAGACGCTGTGGATGTGTGGAGGTAAAGGCAGAACGGAAGGTCAGGGCCAGCCTTCTTGGATACCGTGTTGAGGAGTTTGAGCTTCATAAGGGAGGCGAGGGGAGGCTACTGTAAGTCTCTACATACAAGTGATGTTCATGGCTCGCTCTGACTAGGAACGATGGCTGGGTCTCTGAAGAAAAACATACCACGCCTCTTGAAAAGCAAGTGTTAACAATGTAGAGAAACAGGGACTCTCTCCTATGGAGCAGCAGAGAGGTGGAGGGTACACATGGGCCACACCAGCTGGACAACTCTCCGGGGCTCCATTGTCAGGATCCACTGAGACGGGGACCTCTTCTGAATCTCTCAGCAAAGCGTGTCAGTCAGAAGGAGGCTGGGAATGGTGTCACCTGTCTGCATCTCTCTGGAGCCTCTGGCAGCCCTAGCACTCTGAAAATGTGCTGTGACAGTGTGTGGCAGGGGAGCATCTGATGCATTCTGTGAAGCTCTGGAACATACACTAGCACCAATGGACATTACAAGTGCAGGGAACCAAATCTGGAACTCAATAAACATTGAACTTGAACAAGAACAACTGTTTTTTAATGGTAAGTTTTTGAAAAGGGGCAAGCTCCCTATCACCGGAGGAATTTAAGCATAGGTTTGATAGATAGGTGGTGGCCAAACCCAGATAATTATAACAAATAAAAGCACACATTCCTGAACACCACCTCTGTAGAGAGTCTTGAACTCCATAACGCACAAAGGCTTGGGCCTAGGAATCTGTATTTTCAAATGTTACCCACTGGTGATTCTGACAATAGACTTGGTTTGGGAGCCACCGGGCTGGATGACCATATGCTGGGATGTAGCCCTAAACAAGACAAACTAAATACTATTCAAGTTCTCCTTCTAAATGACTATCCTCTCTTTACCCTCTGGCCTGGACCCCAAAACGCCCCCTCATGCTCTTCCACAAATCTCCTTCCAGCTCAGACAAATCTTTACCAGGGTACAGAATGATTACTCCAGAGTCCAGCACTAAGAAAACCTTCCGTGATGATGGAACATTCTCTATCTGCACTGCCCAATATGGGGCCACTAGCTATACATGACTACTGAGCACTCAGAAAGGTGGCTAGTGCTACAGAGAAACTAATTTTTCATTTTATTTATTTAAATTGAAATAGCCACTTGTGGCTAGTGGCTACCATACTGGCCAGCACAGCTTCCTGTGAAAGGGCTTACGTATTCACTGTGGGATCCGCACAAACAAGCAAACTCTGACCCCACTCCCTGCACTGCCACCACTCAGAGCTCATCTCCAGGCTGAAGAGACCTACCACCTGACGACGGGGACATTAAATTCAAAGAAATCAGCAGGAAAGGAGGAGCTCTGTGTCGGCTGTACCAAAGCCAACAGGTAGAGAGTACAATGAACAGAAACAAAACCTCACTCCTCTGAGGACCTTGCTCTGCTCTGCCCAAGAAAGCAGTCAGCAGCAGCAGCACCAGCACCCATGCCCACCCCGGGCAGCTTCCTCAGAGCAAGTGAACCCCATTCTCAGGGAAGACCTAGGATGTCTGGTAGCCGACTGACGCTAGAGTCTGAAACCAGGTTTGCACCGGAACTTTTTGGCTATAGTGGGATATAGAAATCTGAGAGAGAGGAAATGAATTACACCAAAAAAAAAAAGTTCCACTACTTTTCCAGACCTCAAATGCTTTCATCAGAAAAATACATCATCTACACACTTCCAAACACAACTGGATTCCTGCCCAGGCACAACACAAAGGCCAGATTCAAACCTGACCAAGGACTCCGGGTGAACATGTGTGGTCTTCCAGCCTTGATTTCTGCCTCCCACATTTTGGGGGCTCTTTTTCCAGCATCGGCCAAGAAGTGCTCTGAAGCTACCAAGAAGTATGGTCATCTGAGCTGAGAAACAAGTACTGCCTTAACCTTCTAGGATACCAAATGAACACAGACTGACACAGCAGCAAACGAGGCCAGGTGGGTATCGGGAGCACCTGTCATATTTAAACAGCTCTCACCGTCAAGGAAAGGCCACCAGGCCACCTTCCAGGCATCGGCTGGTGCAGCATTTCTCTCACCTGAAGGGAAACAGACAAGATACCTTCTCAAGGCTCCCTCAAGCCAACTCATCACTACCTTATCTTTGGAGAGGTAGCTAGCCTGTTGTAGAATCCCTCGGAGTAAGGGGACACTGGAGGCACAGAGGAAGAGGACGGAAGAAAGACAGTTGATAAGCATTGTTGGGGGAGAGGAGCAACAACCATCCATCAAGACTAGATACTTTTTCTGAAGTTTACTGGAAAATGTTTTTTCCCCTTTCTTGCTCTATAAAAAGAAAGAAAAAAGAAAGAAAAACATGTTGCAACTTCCTTTGTCACAGGACACGCTCAGGAAAAAACAGACCTGACCCATTGCTTCACTTTCCCATTAACGGTCGGTCGGCTCCATCCCAAGCCCTAACTTCTGCTCACCTAGCTCCTGAGAGGCAGGCAGAAAGTAAAGCCAGCCAGAGCTTGTGGGGGCAGAGGACCTCCCCATTACCCTGCCTGCCACCTGCCACTCCTTCACCTGGGAGGCTGAACACATGAAGGATGTGATTCTTCAGAGCAAAGGAGAAGCTCTGTGAGAACTCAAAAGAGGATAAAAATAACCTCTGCCATTTCCTTTTCTTTACCCACTTTTTTCCTGGTTTTATGTGATGGTCAGGCAACACCTGATCCCAGCATTCTGTTAGCAGAAAGATCTGGGGGGAGTCATCATCTCCTTCCCTCTCAGCCTCACAGAAAGTGGGAATACCTAGTGAACTTTCTCACACAAGTCTTAGGAACCTTCCTATTAGCCAAACTTTTGTGTGCACCATCCCCTGGGTGTGTCACAGGGATGAGTCCATGAAGTGTCTCTGCCAGTGCCAGGCAAAAGTGATCCCACCTCCTAATCCCCTCCAGCCTTGAGGGATCCATCCATGTCTCTATATCCTTTGTGGCCGGCCACTCCATCCCCTTTCCCACCACCTCTCTGAACCTCTTTCTTCGTGTATAAAGGCAGGAATCAGGCCACATGGCGTACCTCTGTCAGAGAGGTGCAGTAAGTCCTCACTTAATGTCGTGGATAGGTTCTGTGACTTTAAGTGAAACAATAGATAATGAAACCATTTTACCATTGGTTAATTGGTACAAACAAAAGTTAAGTCCCTACAGCAGTATCTTATCAACGTTATAAAGGCTGTTACTATTAGAGGACATGCGGTACTGCCTGCTGTAGTGTCAAGTGGGAATATGTGTGAAAGGGCACAATCCAGATTTAGGGGGCAGTCCTTTTTCGTTCTTTTCATTCCTTATACATACATAGGTGTTCACGCCTCTAAACTATTTTAAGTTCCCAAAGGCAGGGCCTACATCTTTTTACAGTAGTAAGTTGCATAAAATAAGTATTCCATAAATATTTGACGATAAAACATAAATTGCTAGGTCAACTAAGTAATGAATTATAATGCAGTCACAAAGGACTATTAGAAAGGCAGTACTGCAAGCTATAAGGAGCTGGGGTTTTAGAGTTAGTCTATCAGGAACAGCCTCAGGGCTCTGCACTTGCTAACCCTTCTGCCTATTTCCAAGGCTCACTCAAATGTCACCTTTGCAGTATAGCCCTGCATGAGCCCCTATTTAAAACACACACTCCATGCATTCCAGGGCCTCCTCCCTTGCGTTAGCTTCTCTTTTAAACCTATCACCATCTAAAAAGTTGTATCACTTCATTAATTATGGTTTGTCTCCCCCTGCTAGAATGCAAGCTCCATGCAGGCAGAATTTCTGTTTCACTTGTTTTTCTAACGTGTTTTGTACAGTGATGTATCCCCAGAGCCTAAAATAGTGCATAGCACTTAGTAGGTGCTCACTAAATAATTGTGAATGAGTGCATTATTCTGAACTGTTTGAACATGTTTCCTCTCCTATAAAATGAGGACTTTTACTTGGCAGTATTATTAAAGATTAACAGCAAGGATGTAAGTAAAACACCTAAAACAATGCCAGATACATAGTGTCTGCTCAATAAAGACGCTGTTAATCTAGGAAACCTTCACAGCAGTTGCTAAACTTTCAACAATGATCTGAATGAAACAGAAGATAGAAGATTGTTACATGTATCAAAATTAATCTGCTGTTCTGATCTGTCTTTAGGGAGGCTGCAAAAGTCATTCTTGGCTCTAATTATTTTTCTTGAGTTGCTTTGGATCTGAGGGATAGAAGGCACCCTAAGGCAAATCCTGCTTAGAAAGGCGGGGGTCTAGTCTAAACTGCTAGAAATAACCTGTGTTGTTTGAAATTCCTCTCATCTCATAAAACAGAGGCATTAAAGGGGTCTAAACCCAAGGGGATGACCCTGAAGAATCACCCATTCTAGGTTAATCCTGCCATCTGGGCTTCCTGATGGCCAGTCAGCAGGAGAGACAAGAGGCAGGCACAAATGTTTATAAACATTGGCTCAATGGCTCAATGAATAAAAATACTACAGCCAGGAGGAGGGTGAAAGGACACCGGCCTGCAGATGGTGAGGACAGAGAGGATGGCTCCTGGGCCCCAGGCTCCCTGGAATCTGGGCTGGCCACCTCTTTACCAGTATTGGGTTGTTTCCCAGCAGTGAGGCTGCAAAACGAGCAAATGAAGAAAGCCCTTCAATGCAAAGTGCTTCCAGCTCAAGTCTGAGCCCTTTGATTTACAAGTGAGGAAACTGAGTGAGGCCCAGACAGGTTCCAGGACTTCCTGAGGACCACACAGCCAGGTCTCTCAGATACCAGTCCAGTTATGTTTCCCCTGCAAACCTGTGGCATGGAGTTAAGTGGCCCCACAAGGTTCAAACCTCTGACCTCAGTCCCAACAACTTGGTGTGCAACGCCAGTCCTCTTGCAATGCAAGGGAGCAAGGCCGGCCGACAGATCACCTTGGACTGCATCTGTGTATCTGTGCTGTGTCTGAAGCTAACCAGATGACAAAAGCTGTAGGAAAGCTGGCAAGTTCCACATCTGTCCTTGGCTCAAAGTTTTCCTAGAGCAAAAGGGTCACCTCCACAGCGGAACAGGAAAAGGAGGGGTTCTGGAAGAGGGAGGAGAGGAGGAGAGGCATCAATGGGAAACTGTGGTCAGGTCCCTTACAAGAACAAGAACTCCGTTAGCAGAAACAGGAGGTGCCAAGCTTGAGTCAGCAATTCCGAGTGGGTGGAGGGAAGAAATGCCCAGAACACTCTTCTGAGAGTGGCTTTTTAGCAGACAAGAGAAAGAACAAGGACAGACACTTAGGGGGACCTTCCAATAAACCTGGCTCAGTCACACAGAGCCCAACCCAACACCGTCATTCTCCCAGAACTGCCCCCTCAACCCAGAGGATCACCGCTAGTACCTTATGTGTATGTAGGTAGCATCCACTATTAGTCACTTATCACACCTTTATTAAGCAGCTAAGTATAATGCACAATGCCAAAGAACCCTGCGGATTCACTTTAATGATGGCATATAGTCACCACACGGAAAACAGATACAAAAATAATGAAGATGTGGGTCTGCGAGGAACTTAGAATCCAGTATCTAGAGGAACACCTTGCACATGGAGGAAGACATTTAAAATGTGGAATAAATGGTAAGACTGTCTTGGAAAGTTTGACAGGGAGGCATGAGAGAGACCTGCTTCTGGTGTGAAAGGCTTCATGAAAGTAGCAGCATCATACAAGGTAAAATAGGTAAATGCAGAGAGGGGTGGGGCAGGGAGGCAAAGACACTACAGATGGACAGATGGGACAGCCAAGCTAAAGGGGTGGGAAAGCAGAGTCCTATTAAGAAAACAGCATAGATAAGTCTGTGAAGCTGAAATACAGCATGCATTCAGGTGAAAAAGAAACTACCAGGGTCAGATCAGGGAAGGATCTGGAAATGTCCTGTATTCTGCAGGCAAAGGGAACCCACTGAAGGGTTTAAGCTGGGAAGCTGCAAAGATCGGAGGTGGGCTTTAGGTAAACTAATCCCCATAGTGCACTCCAAGGAATTGAGCACCAAGACCTTCCTTGGCTGAGGGTCTCAGAGTCAGTCCCGTGTTTCTACTGCCCATTCCCCCCACTATTCCTTCTTTCTCTAATTACACCTCAGACCCACTTTACAAAAACAATCTAAGGCAAGGTAAACAAAACAATTCTGTGAAATCAGAAGACACGTGCAAAGGAGGACTCACACCCCTGTTCCACCTCTTAGCACGGGTTCCAGGAGCACTGCCAAGAGTAGGGGACACTAGGGTATGAAGTACCTGAGAATCCCATACAGGTTCTAGTGGGAAGAATATGAAGCTCGTGAGCCTGACAACCAGAAGGAATAACAAAACTCGGTATTTCTATAAACATGAGCATTTAGATAAAGCCAGTCACTTACTAGGCATGCTCATTTAGTGCCCGTGGCCTTCTGCCTATTGGAGATCTAGGTGCCTGTAAGGAGAGAGGCAGGAGGAAAGGCACCAGATGACCCCCTGCCACCCTCACCAGCGCAGCAGAGCAGAGTGCTCTGTGCTCTAAGCTCTAAAGCACACACTCTCCTCACCAGTCCACCTACATTCCTAGAATGCTCCAAGTTCCACCAGTGGCCTCAAATGCCCAGGGCCATCCCTCTCCCTCCCCAGCCCCCGCGACCCCTTGAGCTCTGCCAAGCAGTCTACCATTCTTCACGTAGGCTTTTCTTCCCAGCTCCTGAGGGGCCTGGCCTTTAGGATCCTACCAGCCTTCCTCTCAGCAGCATAGAAGCCAGGGAAGGGGGCACGGAACGGGGAAAGAAGAAGCATAACATGGCTACCCAAGGACAGGGCTCCTTCTGTCAGAGTTAAAAATAAACTCTTAGCAATTTACACCCAACTCCTCCCCTACAGAGGCCAATGGGCCTTGGCAGAGAAATCTCACCCTGCAGAGGAAAGGAGGCCCCAGGGGGACAACTGCAGAAGGCAGACATGGAGACATGGTCTACATTTGTTTCCCTCACTGAAGGCAGAAGGTCCCCCAAGTCCTACTTTGGCTCCTATCGCTCTGCCCACATACCCATCTCCCAAATAAGCCCTCATCCCAGACGCAGACATGAACCTCTCCCCTCCTGCACCACGATCAACACCAACACCTGTCCAAGAACTAGAAAATTCAGAAAGGAGGGAATGCCAAAGCCAAACCAAAGGAAATACTTTGCCCACCATCATTTGAACAGGTATCCCAGCTACCTGAGCCCCTTTCCTCACCTCCTTCAGTAAGTTCCCAAGATCCATGAGAGGCAAGGGAAGAGGTCACGTCAGTGGACTTCAGTGGACACAGATCACCAAGCTCCCTGCCCCCCACAGTCAGAAGGTAGAAGAGACCCATTCTCTCTGTGACACCCTGCAGATGGCTAAGCTGAGAGGGGCAGAGAGGCCATGGCCTGACTCAGGAAGGCCCGAGAGCCAGAGCCCAGTTATTCTTGGAAGCCAACAAGATGAGGTCACACTTGCAAGTGTGGTAACCTGAAGCCCCACACTGCAGAGATGGAGAGAGGTGCCTAGTATCGCTTAGCAACAGGGCAGGAGTCCTGAGGCAGGTAGCATGCTCAGTCCCAGGGCAGTGGGGTGAGGGCCTAGGACAGCTGCAGGCGGGGCTCTCCTCCTCAGCCCCACACACCTTCTGGCAAGCAGGCCTGCCTGCAGGTGGAGCTTGAAGGAAGCCAGAGCTGGAGGTGAGCACAGCCAAAAGTGTAATCAACTGATGAACTTAGTCATTCTCCTCCTTTTCTTACCCTTCCCCTCGTGGGGAATAAGCAAGGCAGCTCCCCAGAGTCTTTGTGCACATACAGCTTGCTACCTGGACAAACACCAGTCACAGCCCTCTCCCAGCACTCAGAAAATGAGTCGATCCCAAACCACCTACTGAACTGAGGCTAGAAGCAAAGGGGCGAATGGGGAGGGCATGAGTGAAAAGAGAGAAGTTAGGTAGTGTGGCAAGAAGACCTTGGACTGACACCAGGGCCTGGCAGTGAGGGGAGACTGTGGCAGTGGCAGGTTTATTTTTAGTTGTTGGGACAGAGGGACTGAGTAGCAGTTCTGAGCCCTGGGCAGGAGACCAGGTCGCAAATGCCCAGTGTGGCCTGGCAGCCTCGTAATGATATGAATAATCAAAATGGCAGCAAAGTGACCAACTCAACTATCTGCATGGGGCAGGGCGGGGGAAGGAGCCCCCCAGGAACATGAAGGTGGAAGAGGAGACTGTCAGTGAGTCTCCTCTTAGGCTCCTCCTCTACCTGGCACTGGAGAGATTTCACCTTTGCTTCAGATTCAAAAGAAGAATCATCATGATAAGCCAAGCGGAGAGAAGGCATGGACACGGAGGCTCCCTGTGTTCCCCTCATCGTCTCTGAGACAGGAAAGACTTTAACGATGGCCACAAAGCTTCTGCTGCTGGTCACAGCTCTTCACCTCTCCGACAAGTCCTGGGGAACACTGGACATGGAGATGCCTGGACACATCCCTTAAGAGTAAGATGCCCTTTCTTATGACCCACTGGGGCAGCTCAGGTTCCTACAGAAATAAAAACACAGCGTGGCTCGTCCTAGAAGGAACCATCAGTTACAGATACAGACTGACCCTGAGGACATGGCCCAGCCTTTACCACCTGCTAGGTGGCACAAAAAGGTGTTTACTGGATCAGAGAATAAAGACCCCAAGAACTCCACACTGTGCTAGAGGCTGAGCACAACTTATCCCCCTTTCCACTGTGTCTCTTCTTCCTCTAACCAAATCTGATGACCTGGCACACAGGACCCGAAAGCTCCAGGGCTGAAACCACTACATTAGCCTTGACTGGGCAGGAAGAAAAAAAAAGAACAGATATCACCAGGCATCCCCCGTCTCCTCTCGCTTCTTCAGACTCCTGATATCCCTTCTTACCCAGTCGTACAGTAAAAAGTGGTACCTCGATGTAAATCCTAATTTCTTCATCAGCTCTGGGCATCAGTCTCCAACGCTCACCTCAGAACAGCCCCTAGCTCATACTGTATCTCTGAGTGAAAAAGAAGGCAGTCATTTGGATGGACCCAGCACACGCCAAGGCAAAGCTTAACAAGTAGACGCTGGGCTAGACTACAGCCCTCACTCCCTCCCTCAGCCAGGTGCTCCTGTGCAGGGCACAGCCTGCACCACTAATCACAAGGACCCTGTTTGGCACCACAACTTCAAATGGGAAAAGAGTTTTGGATGGGGAAGAGAAAGAATTCTCCATGTCTACCTCGAGCCACCACTGCCCTAAAAAAGTAGACTCACAGCACACGGAGTTACCCGGCCCATCCTCTCTGCTAACTGAAACACCTTCCGAACCTTCACACAAGAAAAGGAGCAGCTAGTCAATGATGATTATTAATTAACGGGGCACAGGCTACCCTACAGGACGGCATTAATTAAGCCTATCAAAAAGGCATGCACACTGGCCCAGATGCTGCTGATGGTCAGACACGGAGCAAGTCAGTGAGCTATCCTGCCCGCCCTTGAACTCTTGTTTCCAGCACAGCCTTCCACTGCCCCACACACCAGTGTTCAAGGAGCCACCAGTAGTCTGACCCTCTGATGTGTGCACTGAGGCCTGGAAAGTGTAACTGATCTGCTCAAGGTCACATAACTAGCTAGCAGGGCACAAAGACTAGATCTTTTTTTTTCTTTCTTTCTAATCTATCACATAACACATAGTAACAGGCTCATCTCTAGATATTTCTATCCATATATATCTTACAATACAAAGTATCAGCATCCCCTAAAGACTAGAAAAGGTAAAAAAAATCTGATTCGGGTTATATACCTGGTGGACATAAAGCTGCCCAGAGGTGTCGCCCCTTCTCTTTACCAGTATCCCATTTATAAGGTGACCTATGTAGAAAGATCCTAGGGACCAGTTAGTGGAGTCCAGTTTTGTACCGCCGGGTCCACAATCCTGGTACTACTACCTCTAGCACCCAAAAAATCAAAGGAACCCAGACGAGGAGGTGGTCCCAGGGAAGATGGTCCAAGACATGGCTCTGATGCTGACACCAGGTAAGACCCTGGATATACCATTCAACCTGCTGGACTGGCCCAGCCTTTTCCTTGGTTAGATGGAAAGAGTCAAGAAAGATGACAGGGGAGTACTGTCAGCTCAAAGGTGCAAAGAGGCGTGAGTCCTTTTACAACTGGGCCTTAAATCATTACCTAGAGCAGCTACAGCCCCTCTAACCACAAAGAACAACTCTGCCCTGCCCGCCCACTTCCCTCTGGGACACTGACCCTCCTGGAAAGAAACAGTACAGGAAAAAGGGGAAAAGAGAACTCAGATGATCCTCGGAAGGGCCCAAAGTAGAGGAGAGGGAGCAGGAAAGTATGAATCCTGTACCGCAGACATCAAACCACCACACAGAATCCTGGATGAGAGCACAGGAGGGCCACTTGGGAACTGTGAAAGGACTCGGAAGCAGATGCTAGTGCCCTGTCCTTCCCTACTGTGGCTGACATTCCTCCTGGCACAGACTCCACAGCGGGCGACAAGAGCTTTAGCTCCCTCCCCCAACCCCAGTATTTGGCCCTGGATTAAGTTTGCCTCCAGCAGTCCTGAAGCTTGGCTTCTGCAGGGTTCGCCCTGTATCCCTTGAACCCACTTAATTAAAACCATCAAATGATGATGGCCCAACTTTTCAGATCCCAAGCAGTCAAAACATCTTAACATGGATACCAATACCTCCATCCTCTTGCAAAGGAGCCCTTTCATTTCCCAGAAACCCACCAATATCTGAGCCCAAGGCTTGGGGCTGCTATTCTCCACTCTCTACCTTCTGTAAGCCACTGATCCCAGATCTTAGCTGGAGATTATGTTCAAGCTCTAGCAAATCCCAGAATTCACAAGTGAAAATGAACCGTGAGCCAAGCTGGCTTTGATCCTGCCTCAGTGGATGCCAAGAGCCCTGCTGCAGTAGACAGGGGCCAAGGTCCCAGAAGAGGGACAGGGTCTCTGAAATCCTCCCTCAAAAACCACGAGTCCCAACCTCAGTGATTCATAACCTTTCTTTATAACATCCTGTTTACTTTATGCCCTTCGAATGCTTTAAAAACTGCTTTTAATACAAAAATGGCTTTAGGTTCAATTCTGAGCCACCAGCCCCACTAGCTCCCTATGAGCCTGATCTCCTGCTCTCCCAACTCTACCCAGGGCCAACGTCACCATCATCTCCTGCAGACCTGCTCATTCTCGGGGGCTCGGTAATGAGCTGTCCTTGGTTCTTTCAGTCCTCACAAATTGCTCTATTTCAAAGTTCCTCTCTTCCCAACCATACAATTTAACTCCTAGACCAGCAAAGTCCAGTGGACTTTGTAAACACTGAACACTTGAAATGTGGCTAGTACCTGATCTTTAAATTTTAATTTCGTTTAATTTAATTAATTTTAATTCAAATAGCCGTGCATAGCTACTGGTTAACACACTGAACAGTGCAGACCTAGACTACATTTGTTAATTTCACCTTCTCCAAATTGGTTTCTTAATTTTAAGGCCACTTTATATGTCCGCATCCTCTATATAACTAAACATATGGTGGGATGCTCAGTAAGCTGTTAACTACCTGCAACCGCAGTGATTACAGAAGAGGCTGGTTTGGTCAATGAAATTTTCCTCACCTTGCGATTCCATCCAACAAACCCCAATTTGGAGCACTGCCTGTCACCCAGACACACTACCAATCTTGCTCCTGGACAGGAACAAGGCATGAGGTGTGCTGGACAGGACGTTGCCTGCACTGCAGGGACAGGGGAGCTCTGGTCATCCATCCCTCTAACAGTGTCAGACCAACCATGAGCAGTTCGTCAGCTCCTCCTCAGAACACCAGAGTAAGCCATATCGCAGTGACACTAAGTGACCTGGGGAGCGAGGACCGCTGGAGAAAGGCAAGGAGAGGAAACCACAAGACCTTGTTCTCTCTAATCCATGCAGTGGAAAGATAAACAGAGATAAGTTATGACAACATTCTATATTTTGTAAAGCAATAACAGGCTTCACCTAATCAGAGTCACACAGCACAGAGGGACAATAATGCCAGCTTTAATTAAATTTGTTCAGCTAATACCTAAGAGTCACCATGACACAGTGAAGCAGGAGGCAGCTGAAGAACCCTATGGGGAATACGGCAATTACTACACAAGGGAGTTAAGACTAGGTGCCCCTATCAAATAAATAGTTAATAGAATTCCCATATTCTTGTACAAAAAAAAAAAAAGAATAAATGAAATTTCTATCAAACACTCCCTAAAAAGGGGAGGGGATGGTAAAAAAGAAAAAAAGAAAAGAAAAAAAGTTTGTTACCATAGATTCAAAACTCATGGAGCTGCTGAGTTGATTTATAAGCTGTCCCTCCAACTTCATGGATTATTTCTAGGAAGGTGATTAATACCCACCACCCAGTGCCCCCTGGCCTACAAGTCACGGAGGGTCTGAAGTGAGAGTGAAGCTCCTCCGGCTTGAGGGACTCAGGAGCAGCAGCCAGGCCCAAACCCGAGCCAGCTGATGCCACTGCAGTCAGGAAGTAGAAAAAGGCCTGAGACCCAGAGTCAGGCCTCCCGGGTTCTCATCCTGGTTCTGCCAAGTGCAGGGCTCTGTCACCCCAAGTAAGTCTTTGCTCTGGGGCTTGCTTTTCTCATCTGCAAAATGAAGGGGTCAGAGGAGATGACCTCTAAAGTCCCTTCCAACTGTGGATGAAGTATGAGTATGACTCAGAACTCAGCAGAAGCAGCCAGGAGAGATGGCAAGGTGAGGTCATAGCACCCACCAAAGGCATTTAAATGTTAGCTCTCTCAGGTGCAGACAGAGAAGCAGTAGGGCGAGCTGAGACTATTTGTTAAAGCACTGATTTCACCTCACAGGGTGAAGAAGTCACAGACCACAGACAGGGAGCAGGGCATCTGGGCAGCCGCCACCTCCCACCTCCCATCAACTCTCGGAGCTGTGCAACAGCAGTCAGAGGCCCTGCTGCTGCCCTACGGCTCTCTGCCCCAAAGCCCCAGGAACGGCCTGAGTAGGTCTCCTTCCTTTTTCTTCAGGCACCTTCTGGATAGGACAACCAGTCCTGCTACCCTACCCCAGCCACGCACACATCATCCTTCCTTGCTTTATAATCAAAACACTCCTGGGTTTTAAAAATTACTTCACTACTCAGAACCTAAGGTTAAATTAATCAAGATTCAAGATCTAGAAATCTCTTTGGTGTATGTCTGAAACAGGATCCTTTGAAGCAGATTACCCTTACAGCTGTAATTATGTCTTAGCCAGTATTTGGATATGGAAGTGCTGTTGACACTGCTGTCAGTCTCTGAATGCCTCATCCTTTCTTTCTTCTATTATTAAGTTGCTACACAAAGATATGTGAGAAATCTGCAATTTAACAGTTCAGTCAACTTATATGATCTGGGAGAAGGCTGCCTGTCAAAACAGACTCTGACTTCAGTCTTCACCCACATCTAACCCAAGAAGAATAAACTGAGTGTTACTTAAAATCCTGCTGGGTTTTTCCCTTTCAGAACTATTCACAGGGGAAGAAATTATCAAAATCTCTCTCCCATGAATTACAACAGAAATCTGAATTGCCACCCAAAAGCATTCTAGAGGGTGGTTTTGTGTGTCTATTAAATAGAAAAAGGAGCAGAAGTTGAGGGCTTTTGTTCTGAAGTCTTTATACAATATTCCAACTCTCCAAGAAAATGAGCAGCCAGTGTCCCCAAACTGCTGATGGGTGAAGGCAGATGGTGTCTCAGAGAAGACAGAAAACTATTCTGGAAAGAAATGTCTGTCATTTCTTCAGTGGGTCGGGTTAACTGTGGTCAAACTTTCATTTCAACACCACTCTCCAAGGTCACATCCATGGTCAAACAACTCCCCACCCTGACCCCCGTTATAAGTATGAAAAGAGTGATCTAAGGCACAAAAAGTATTAAAGTGTTCAAGATGCTAATCTATTCCTTCTCCAACAGTCTAACATTAAACAACAACCGAAAGCCCAAAGCAACACCTTAAAGTAGAAACCAAATAAATCTGACAATGTGGGGGCTGACTGAAGCCTCTCTTGAAAAATAAAGCATGAAAGCAGCAAGAAAATAATTTTAGAGGCCTTAAAAATCTGGAAGTTGGACATGCTTGCTCTCTACAACTCTGAAGTACCTACCAAGGTTTTACTACGTCTAAGTATATATTCCAACAGTTCCACCCATTACACATATTGGAGTTTTGTATTAATAGCTGAAATACAACTAGCCATGAGGGTTGAGGGGGAAGAGAGAAATATAACACAGGAAGTAATTTTCTCCTCCAATCATTAAGACACCTCAGGGGAAAGAGGCGTGATGTGTCACCTTTAGAGATGTGGTTTGACTGAACACCCTCTGAGGGGAAAATCTTTTTAGTGACTCTGAACACTGGCTCACACCATATTGGGGACCCACCCACCTATCTCATCAGACTTCCAAGTCCATTGTTTAACATCTGAAGTAAGTATTCTCACTGAATCCCCATTCTCCCTCTACCACACCTCCTAAAAAATAAAATAAAATAAGAGTTTGGATTTCCCCAACTCAAGGATAACTCTCCCTCCCACTGTCCACCGATGGCGCATGTCCAGGACTCAAGTGGCCACCTCGGATCTGCGGAATCAGCACCGGGCTAAGCGTGGTTTCCAGACCGGGTTGACAATGATCAATGGAGCTATGGAAACAGAAGCCGCGCCGGAGCCTGCTGGCCTCCCATCTGGAGCCTCACAGGCACTGAAGAAGGTAGGAGGGCGCCAGCTCTCGGATCAAAACAATCCCTCCTTCCCGGGAGGCGGGGGGCGGTGGCCCATCGGAATCCCCAGCCTTGCACCCACCACGCGGGCCCACGCGCCGCGAGGCGGCACCGCCGCACTCGCGAGGCCCAGGGAAGTGAAATCACACATTCCGGCTCCCAAATAAGGAGCGAGGCTCAATAAACCTCTGAAATCCGACTTCTCCAAACCAACGGACCAACCAGCTCAATGAGTAATGGGTCCTTTGTGCCCGCAGCAAGGAAGGAGGGAGGAGAGGACGGGGAACCACAACACCCGAAGATCACTTCCTCGAGACGCGGCGAAATTAGCAGAAGTGGTCCCGAAGCCAACAGTTCCGACTCGGCTGGATCCCGCTCAAACCCCAAAATGGCAGAGTCCTCACGAGTCCTCCCGAGGCGCCGCCGCTCGCCCCGGGAGGTGACCGGAAGCGCGGTCTCCGCGGCGGGGTCGGCTGGGACCCGACCGTCCCGCTGCCCCCCGCCCTGGTCGCGCACTTGGCACCCTGGGCGCCAGCACCCGCGGCCCCGCCGCGGCCGGGGCGCCCCGTCCCAGGAAGGGGTCGGCGCGGTCACGCTGAGCCACCGTGAGCGCCGCCCGCCCCGGCCGCGGGGGGTCGTCCCCGGGCGCCCCGTCTGCCCGCCCTCTCCGCCCCCGGGCCCCAAACCTACTTTCAGGGCGAATTTCTCTTGGGTCCTCTTGTTGAAGATCTGCAAAACTTTGCCGTTGATGCCCAGCCCCAGGACCTGGGTGGTGACCTTGTAGTCGTCGATGATGGCGTTCTTCTTGATCTGCAGGCTCGACCTGACGTGGAACTGGGGGAACTGCTGCGGGATCTGCGGCGGCAGCGGGGCCGAGGCGGGGGGCTGCGGCGGCGGCGGCGGCGGCGGCGGGTTGGGGAACAGCACCGGCGGGGTCTGGCCCTGGGAGTTGGACAGCATGGTGCCGGGAGACTCGGGAGCGGAGGCCGGGGCGCCCGCGGCCGCTCCCTCCTCCGGCTCCGGACGGGGTCCCCGCCACCCCCCGCCCGGCGGCGAAGTTTGCTCCGGGCTGGAGCCGGCTTCCCCGGCCCGGCCCGGCTCCAGGCTCGGCGGGTCGCGGGGCTCCGTGGGTCCCGCCGTGTGCCGCTGGCGCCCACCGGCCCTGCTCCCGCCCTCCTGCCCTCCCCCCGGGGCCCTGGCGCTCGGTGGAACGCGGGACGGCAGGGGCCCAGCCCGGGGGGGAAAGCGGCCGCGCGACAAAGTAACCAGCCCCGGGGCCGGCGGCCGCGTCACAGCCTCGTCTGCGTCCGGGGCCGGTCCTTAAAGGGGAGGGTCGGAGGGGGCAGGGATTGAGGAGGCGGGGCGGGGCCGGGGAGGTGTGGGTGTGAGGGCGGGGCTGGCCTTAAAGGGGAGGACGCGAGACGCACGGAGCGTGAAAGGCGGGACTGGGGGGCCTGGGGGACAGAGAGTGGGGACCGAGGAACCCTAGTTCTTAATCGGGGCCACCAAAAGGGAACGGGGAGTCGTATGAAATTAGCTGTTCAGATAGAAAATCCACTTTTTCCCAGTTGTCTGTCTCTTAACAGCAGCCAATTGGGAGAGGGGGTGTACTTTGAAGGCGAGGAATGACTGGAAGTGTGGACTGAATGAGATCTCAGTGGTGATCTGCAGCCACATAGGCCATTCATCCTAGGAATAGGTGTGAGGCAAATATTCAATATTTTCTTAAGCTGAACATTTTCCTCTGAGTTTTTCATTCCTTCTCTCATAAAGTTGTTTTTCAATAGAGACATGTGCAACTATGAACAATTTAGTAATTATACCTTCAAACATTTTTTTCTCATGTAAATTTACTTTTAAAAAGGGGATACAGGGTGGGAAGAGGATGGATTGACATTCAGACTGCCTGAATTCTGGGAAGCCTTTACCAACTGGCTGGCTGTATGAGCCTGAGCAACGCTCTGTGTGTGTGTGTGTGTGTGTGTCTTTCTCTTTCTCTCTCTCTCTTCCCTCCCTTCCTCCTCCTCCCCACCTTTCCAGAAGAATAGCAATACCTTTCCTGGAGTTGTGGAGAGAATTAGATAAGACAAGGAACACAATAAAAAGGAAGGTCTGGTGAATAGGTTCTGATTTCCAATGTGGAAAAGTCAAACCCTGAACCTACAGCCATGAGAAGTGGGTATTTTTGAAGAAGCAGTGTTCTAGTCCAGATTAGCAACATGTCTCCGAGAAAGATACCAAGGATCTAGCTGGACCTACATCGTAGCCCACATAAGGGGAGGAGAATAGGAAGGCCCTAAATGTAAGCTGCCAGAAGGCCTCTACACACATTCTGATGGGGTTTGGGGATGATTATCAAATATATCCCTGCTGATCTTCTCCCAGCTCTGACTAGTAAAACAGTAGAGAAATAACCCAAAAGAACCAGACAGGCGAAGATAAAACACATAAGGCCAAATTAGAGAATGGGGCTTGACCTATGGCTACACATGGCCCCTAATGTGCCTCCCCCCTCAACATTCCAGAGCCCCCTTGTTTGGGGAGACCCAGCTCATGAAGAAGGAGAGAGAAAGTCCTGAGGACAGGGGCCCTTGGGGACTGAGGCCAGGCAGGGAAGGAGCGAGGGGCAGAGGGGAATGCAGGCATTACCCTCCTAGCACAGTCTCTTCCAGGACAGGCAGGGTTCACTCCACGGGCCCAGAGAGAACCAGTTCCCCTAACACAAATATTTGCTCTTTTCAAGCAGAGTTCATTTAGTGTACTCATTGACTGAGTACAAGGTGCCATGCTTGATAGGCCCTGCGGTGGTGAATAGCTTTAATCTGTGGGGAAGAAGACAGACGGGTACAAGGGGACAGCATTGCAAAAACTGGCACAGACACAGGTCTGGAAGCCAAAGGCAGAAAGGTTCACCTCTAGCAGCAGGAACCGGAGCTTCCCTGACTGATGCGGTGAGACAGTTCCCCCAAACTCTGGCTCTTCAAAGACAAAGAGTCTGCCTAAGGCCAGAGAGATGAAAAGATGCCTTTACCTCATCAGATCTACAGTACTGTTGTCACCTCCCAAGGCACACTTAGGAGTTGCTGTGGGACTGAGAGAAGGAGCGAGCATGGGTTCAACTGCTCAGTCTTTCTCAGGAGGTCCTGGGTCTGGGGCTGCTCAGGGCTCTGAGCTGGTCTTTTTTACTCTGCAGAGGGTCACTGGGGGCTTCCTACTGCTTAGTATTGAGCAGTCACCTGCTTCTCTCCATGAGGCTAGAAAGGCGAAAAGCTCTTTATGAACTTTCAAAGGCAGCCAGGCACATGGAAAGAGACTAGAATTCAGAGACAAATGACCTGAATTCAAGTCTGTCCTCAAGTTGAGTTACCCTGAGCAAGTCATTTATCCTCATTTTGTATCTGAAAAAGAGAAAAACCATAAATTCTACTTTGAGGACTGAGTGAGAATTAAATGAGATGATGTTTATAAGACCTCTTCTTCATAAATTATCAGAAAGTGGTCAATATTATCATTATTGAACCATTACTGGCTTGCTCCTCTGCTCTGTGCTCACTGCCTGGGTACTAGTCCCTGATATCAAAACTACCTGCCTACCTAGCTGGGGCTCTGGGGAGGTGCTGAAGCCCAGTGACCTAAGAATAATAAGAGAGCTGAAACCCCAGCTGGGGAGTCCTTCTGGAATTACATGGGCCAGTTAGGCCTGGGGGGCACGCAAGGACTCTAAGGGCTTGTATACAGTGCATAGAAATTACATAAACTGCACACAACACATGGAAAACACACACATATATGAACACAAACACATAAGCATAATGTGACTGATATGTAACAGACAGAATAAATGCCTAATACATAAATAATAACTGGAGAGTGAGATGGACTAAAGGAAGAGGCACTAGACAAGTGATGCAGAGTCTTAAGTTCCATTCCAGGTAACCTCATAGAAGTCCTCTGCAATCTCAATTTCCTCTTTCTCGGCTGTAAAATAGTGATAATAATATTTGTCCTGCCTTCCTTGTAGAGCTGTTGTAAGGATAAAATATTTCCCTTAGGACACAGAAGTCCAAAGTCCTATTTGTATAACACCAAACTTTCAACCATCTGTAAAGAACTAGTGAAACAGTTTTTCGGGATGTGCAGAAGCCCTTTACAAGTTAAAAGTATATATAAATAGAAAGTATTGCTTTTGTTTGCTATTCACATGCAAACACATATATCATGCAACACTGTACACACAAAGACAAATTAAAGACCTCAGGTACATAGAATTGGATTAATTGTAATCCTTGATTGATGATACATCCTCATCATTGACACATCCTCATCATTGGGTCATTGTTCCAAATATCTCTGCTTTTATTTAGTTATTAGTTATTTTTAATAAGGCAACAACACCTGTGAATCCACTACCCAAAATTAAAGCTAGGGCTTTGACAATAACATGTATCTAACCAGGTGGTTCTTCCACTGCACTCTCAACCCACCCCTGTTTCCCCAGCCAAAGACAACCATTATCTGGAAGTCAATGATCACCATTCCCATGTTTTCCTTTTATACAGTTGTATTTTGTAAGGTCACATTAAAGGCATAGGTGTTTGGCCTTCATAAAAGTTGAAGCGTATCGCATCTTAAAATGAAGATGATAAGGATGACTTTATCAGCAAGCGGAGGTTAAAATAAGGAAACTTCTTGTCATAGCTTTAGAGTGTTCCCCACCTTCTCACGGTGGTGGCGATGGCGACAACAATCACTGCGTGTTGACTCAGTGGCCGACGCTGCGCTCGGTCCTCTACCTGCACTGTCTCGTTTAAATCTCGTGTAGACCTGTGGCAGATTGCTATTTGCTTGGGCCAATACCCATGTTCCCCTCTTCAACAGTCAAGAGCCTCAATATTTAGCTAAGCACATGGACTGCCTAGACTAAAAGTTACATTTCCCAGCCTCCATTGCAGCTGGCTGTGTTCATGAGATTAAGTTCTCGCCAATGGCTTATAAATGGAAGTGGCTGAAGGGAAAAGATAGACACTCCTCCTTGTTCTCCTCTTTTCTCTTTCCTGCTGGCAGGAATGAAAACTTAATGGCTGAAGTAGCCATCTCAGGGCATGAAGTGGAGGCTACAGGTTGAGGATGACAGAGCAAAAGGATACAAGAAGCTTATGTCCTGGGGAGCATAGATTCATCATATCAGCCCTAAAGCACTTACCCAGACTTTTAAGAAAGAGAAATAAATGTCTTTCTTGTTATAGTAATTGATGTACTTAGTTTTCTATCATTCACAGACAAATCCTTTTCTAACCATTACACAACCCTGTGGAATATATACTGTTATCCTCATTTATCTATTACGTAAATGAGAAAACTAAGTTCTAGAGAAATTAAATAACTTTCCTAAGGTCGCACAGATAATAAAGGACAGAACACAGGTCTTTCTGACCCAAAGTCCATGTTCATGAGCCTCATTCTAGATCCTGAGCAGACATATCCACATATTTTTCTTGATGTCAGAAATATAGTGTGTCCCATTTCTGGGCATGGCCTAAAGAGCTATGAGTTACACTTTCATTTTAGATAAATTTTAAACCTCCCATATCCCAGTTTCCTTCAGTCTTCTAAAATGGGCCTGTGTTAATTTGCATGGCTGGGTTAGATTATAGGACAAATCATGAATCCATGATGATCTCTCTTCTCCAAGCTCTCCCCACCCTGCCTTCCCTTCACCGGGGAGTGTGAAAATTTCCTATTTTACTGTGATGTGACATTATGAATAGATGACAGAGGGTAGAAACCTACAGAGGCGGACTTCTTGGAAGTTTTCAGATGTCATGCCTTTGATGGGAAAGGATCATCCACAGGCTGTTGGATCTGCATATGTGCACAGATAAAGTGGCCTTTGTATTTACTGCTAATACCAGTATGGCAGACAAAATACTGCAGAAGGGAGGAAGAGTCACAAGAAAAGTCTTCCCATTGAAAATTCACCCTTGGAAAGGAAGATAACTTGAGGCTAGGGAGAGAGAGAAGCAGTCTTCATGTCACAGGCTAATAATTCCTTGAAAAAATAAGAAATTCTCCAAAGCAAGAATGACAGATATATAAGAATCATGAGTCATAAAAATTTCTGAAATCTCTAAAAGTGCTAAGAGCTGATCTACAGAAAGAAATTCTACCCAAAGCAGGTGCTATAAGCAATGCTCTGCTCCCCACCACAGCAGGGAGCAGCTGGAGCTGTGGGGAAGAATGGGACTGGAAAGAGAAAGAAGGAAGTACCCAAAGGAGAACGGAAACCCAGCCTCTGTACCCCAACAGACACAGCATGGTCCAAAGGGACTACAAATGATACTACTTAGGCCTATATCATGCATAATTACAAATTCTGCAGCTTTGTATGGAAAACCAAGGGAAAAGAGGTAAATATTCCACTACATTCATGCTGGCTCAAGTCTGGTGTCCCTCTATTAGAAGCTTTGCCTCTTCAGACTAACCTATATCTGCCATGTCAATTGCAACTCAAATAAATATTCACACTGGAGAGTGAATTGGGGAAGGGAGAAAGGAAAAGGGATTTGCCATCCAAGAACTTAACCACAGTGTGTCAACCTGAAGAGTTATTTGGTCTTTGCCTGGTGACCTGGTGACCCCTGGATTTTTCCCCCCTCTCACTTAAGGTAAGTAAATGGAAGTGGTAGAAAGATAGAGAAAAGGGATGTGTGTGTGTGTGTGTGTGTGTGTGTGTGTGTGTGTGTGTGTGTGTGTGTGATTACTAGTCATTTCCTAAGGGCTGTTGATAAATAACTTCACATGAGAACATAATTTTGAGGCAGCAGGACATGGAATCAAATCCTAAATTCAGATCTCACCTCCTTCACTTACCGCTATAGTAACTGCACCTCAGCATTCTCTTTCAATAATGAAGGGGTGATGATATTCCCTAGATTAAATACATATGCAATATTTTGAACTGTTACTAACACAGAATAACTGGCTTCTATAAATGTGAGCTGTAGGTACTTCATACTAATCATCTCCTTCAATCCTCTCAGCAGAGCTTTAAGTAGTAGTGTTTCTGCTATTCTGATCAATGAAAATACTGTGGTTCAGAAAGTTTACATGACTGACTGAAGTCATCACACTAGAGCCAGAATTCAAACTCAAGCTTTTCCACACGTCAGAGTCCATGTTGCTAAACGCTCCTGTATGTGGTCCAGGCACCTGATACCTGCCCAGCCACACTGGGGGAGCCATCTCAACCTGTGTGCGTGGCTCAGGAGAAGATGGTCTGCACCCCACAACTTACCCAGATTCCAAAGACGCTCCCTCTAAGAGAGTTAAAAGCGGTGACTAAAGTTATTTTAGCATTCATGAGTTTGGGATCCTAGCATGTGTAAGCTTACTCTGTACACATTAAACACTAACTCCCCACTCCCACCCTCCCTCCCCCAGCAACCACCATTCTACTTTCTGTCTTTATAAATTTGACTACTCTAGGAAACTCATATCAGTGGAATCATACAGTGTTGGTCCTTTTTAGACCGGTTTATTTCTCTTAACATAATGTCTTTAAGGTTCATTCATTGTTGTAGCATGTGTCAGAATTTCCTTTGTTTAAGGCTCTATTGTACATCACCTTTTTAAAAAAAAAAAAATTCATCCCTGGATAGTTTGCTTCCATCCTTTGGCTATTGTGAATAACACTGCTATGGACATAGGTGTACAAATATCTGTTTGAGTTCCTGCTTCCAATTCTTTTGGGGATATACCCAGAAATGGGATTGCTGGATCATATGGTAATTCTATGTTTAATTGTTTTTAAGAACTGCCATGCTGTTTTCCACAGAAGTTATATCATTCTACATTCTCACAAGCAATGCATAAGAGTTTCAATTTCTCCACATTTTAGCTAATACTTGTTACTTCCATGTTTGGGGGTGTTTTGGGTTTTGGTAATAGCCATCCTAATGGGAGAGGCCTTGTGAAGCTCTGGGGCTCATGAACATAGAGATTCACCCAGAAAGACCTTACTAAAGAGGTGACATTTGACCTAGGCATCTACAGATGGGCAAGAATTCTCTGAGCAGAAAAGGAAAACCACAGAGGAGAAAGAGGTAACCCTGAACAGTGGAATGAAGAGAGATGAGAACTTGCATGATCTGTTTCGAAGCAGCAGATGGTCGGCATGGGCTGGAACACAGCTTGTGTAGGGGAGAGGATCAAGACGCAAGGCAAGGCGAGAGGCAGATTTAAAGGCCAGACATTCCACTAAGGCTTTGGACCTCAGGCAATTGGGAGCTGTTGGTAATGTTCGTGGAAGGACCTGGCAAACTCCAGCACATGATATAAATATAACAATTTAGAACAAAAAGGAGAGACACATTCTTGAAGAAACATAGGTACCAAAGACTAAAATGCAGTGCCTGGAAAATGGAAGCAGCTTCTGGCATCTGCCAGGGAGGACACTGGGTCCCCAGGGTGCTGGCCCTGACCCATGCCATCAGCTTGGCTCCAAGTACACAGGTAACCAAGCAGCACAAGCAGCCTGACCCTGCCGACCTCTCCAGCAGCTCCTGCTGGCCATAGATGACAGAGTCCTGGCCTCCAAGCCAGGGAGACCCGGGAGGGGAGCAAATCCTTCCTACTCCGTCCTGGACCATTGCACTCAGCGATGTATCACCTTCTAGTGCAAGATTCTGAATCATTCAGACACTGGGAAAATCTTAAACGAGAGTAGTCACCTGCTCCTGACAGCCTCTTGTAAGCTTGAAGTTGGGCCCAAACGAGCCTCCCCAATGCAGATGTCTCACTGTCCCTTCTGCCATGAAGACAGGGGCAAAAGACACTTCTTTATATTTAACATATAGGAGATGCACAAAATCAGAGAATTTTTTTTTTTTACCTTTAATACATTCACATGGTACAAAATGCAATAGCCCAAATGGACATACAGTAAACTACTCCCCCCAGCCCTAACCCCTCAGCCTCCCAGCTCTCCACCCATTACTTATGTATACTTCTAGAGGGGTTCCAGCCAGGGACTATGTTTGGCCTAAATCCCAGGACATCAGATCCTCAACTCGGCAGTCATGCCGTTAAGAGGAAAGCCCTGGACCAGCTGTGCCTCATGAAGTTAGAGCATGGACACCCCGTGACCCAGCACCAACCTTAGGTGCAGCCTTCATTCTTGGGTGTCTGGGGTCCAAGTGTCCTCCCAGGAGTGTGAGGCTTCTCCTGGCATCATGAGTGAAGCGGACAATTCCTCAGGAAGCGATAGGGAGTGGGGCATGACAACCAAGGCCGGGAACTGGATACATGATTAGGAAAGACGGTGGGACGAATCCTGAGAAAAGAGAGGTGGGGGCAGGAGCTCCCTGGTTGTGTGAGCCAGGAGGCTGAATCTGGGGCTGACTGACTGCCCACTTATATCTGCAGAGCTGTTTGATGTGAGGCCCCCTGTAACTCAGATGGAGAATGACTGGAAGGGCAGCAAAGAGGGGCATGTGGGCAATCTTCCCCTGGGGCTCCCCCAGGCAGGTCAGAGGTGTTTCTTCAAGTGTTGGTGCAATCACAGCTGCCCAGGCCACAGAGTTCCCACCCACGTCACTCCCCAGGAATCTGGTTCTTGTTTACCATGAAGAAGTGTGGTTATTACAGAGCCCAGTTACCCTCCTCCAGCTTCCCCAGAAAGTGTGTGGAGGAGCCTAGGGCCTGGGAAGGGAGAGGTGCTGAGTGGGAAGACCAGCAGGCTTCCGGGGCCCTGGACCTCCCAGAGCTCCCTTGCCAGGACCAGTCAGAGTGGGAACCAGCGGGACTCCCAACACACCTGGGACCTACCTTCCTAGAGAGCTGGGAAAAGAGAGAGCAGGGAAGCAGAAGAAGCAAATGAAGGTGAACAGGCCAGGAACAGCTCAAAGGGACCAGGAATAACTGGATTCTTCTGTGTTCTATGCTGTGTTATGAAATCAGAGAAACCTAGGCAGGGAGTGAAGCCTCTGAGGAAATTTATGTTCCATAAACTTTGTATCCAGCCCTCATGACTTGCCCAATGCCTGCCACAGCATTTGACACATATTTCTGCTGGACGGATGGAATGGAGGATGGTGGATGACACATAGAGAAACACAAAGAAAAGCCACAATAATATAATAGCTCCCACAAACTCAGCACTTATTATGTCCCTGACATGGTTCTAGTTATTTCCATGTGTTAACACAATGAATCTCTATAATGACTCTACAAGATGGGTGTTACTAATATTCTTCCAATGGCCCAGATGAGGAAACTGAGGCCCAGTGAATTTAGGTGACTTAAAGGAAGGACTGGGGTAGAGATTTGAATGCAGAAAGCTAAGACTCAGTGCTGTCTTCTTAGGCACCATGCACTCCCAAACAGAGAGCAGGGCCAGCTGGAAAGGGACCACCCAAAGACAGGCAGCTGCTACAGCTTGTGATAAAGCTCTGAGTTTTTCTTCTTCCATCAATTACCCTACTGTGACCTCATCCCAATCCCAACCCCTGGGTGGGCTCCACGGGACCCCTATTCTAGGCTCAGAAAAAATTACAATAAAACTAAAATAGGTATGCTTTTCCCAAAGCAAAATTCTACTAATCTATTAATTTGGCTCAAGATCTTTGTACAAAAGGCACAAAAAGGCATGGGCCCCAGGGACTAAACAAGAGCCTGCCATCCTGCTCTCGCTGTCTCTCTCTCTCTCTCTCTCTCTCTCTCTCTCTCTCTCTCTCTCTCTCTCTCTCTCACTCTCACTCTCTCTCTCTCTCTCTTTCTTCCTTGCTATCTCTCCTTGATGCCTTTTTTTCTTCTGTTCCCTTTGCATTTTTCAGAATGTTGTCCAAATGAGGAGGTATTTCTGAAACACCAGCTTGGTTCACTCACTCCCCACACAGCTGTCTGCTCTTTCTTTCTGGGAAGCTGAGCTAACAAGGTAGTATGAAAATCAGGTCATTTCACCATTTTTCAGCGTTTTCAGAGGCCATAGTGCCACAAATGGAAATGTCAATGTGAGATAATTGCACTGGCCCTGATGCCTCTTTTCGGACTACCACTTATCCATAATCGATTCCTGAAAAAGACAAAGGATGTGAGTAATCAGCCAAGCAGATGGAGAAGCAGGCAGCCGCCAGAAGAGAAAACACAGCTCCCCTGACTGGCCCAGGCAATGCGCCTTCCGTGGTGACAAAACAGGCTACTGAGAAAGGCACAGGGCTCTGAGCGGCCTCAGCAGATAGGAACCAATTAATCACCGGGCCAGCTCTTTAACATCCTCTGATAACAGTGGGAAGCTCTCTCTCTAGGAAATGGAGAAGGAAGCAGCAAGGAAAGACCCTGAGGATATCACATGAGGGAGGAAGCATGATGTTAGAATAAGGTCGAAAGCTCACAAGTCCTGGAAACTAGTTATTTAAAGACAGTCGTTGTGAAACAGACAGGCACACACACACAGTTTTCTTTGGCTGGCTTCTTTTCCTTTAGATCTGGCTGAGGAGATGGGGCCAGGCATTTATCACTGGGCATTTTAGGCAGTTTCACTTCCTGTTTCTCATGCTGAAAGCATAATAATCATTATCATGATAATAATAATTCCACAGCCTTGCCTTTGCTTCCTATTTATCTAGGGCCTCCCAGAAGTGTGTGTATTAGTGGGATGGGGAGAGTACAGTTTATCTACTGTATCAGTCAACAGCTGGGGGTGGAGACAGCCTGGAGGTGACAGTGACAGGTAGGAATTAGCAATGGAAATTATTAACCTCATTTTATTTTATAGGAGGAAGAATCTAAATGGGTTGGTAGTTTCCCCCATTGGCAATTCTCACCATAGGGACATTTGTAAATCCATTCTCCCAAGGTCCTCCAAAAATAAATCCTCTCCAAAACTTTTCTGTCCATCCTCCAATCTGCCCCAGTCGAGGAAATCCCTCTGATCCTAGGCCCAGAGAATTTAAGCTAACTTCCTGGAGTCACACAGCAGGTTGGCAGAAAAGAAGAAACCAGGCCAGGCTTCTTCTGCAACCATGAACAGTTGTGACCAAGAAGGGGATTTCCAAACCTACGGGGAACTTGCAAAGTTATTAGGAAAAACCACTATTTCTGCTAAGGAAAAAATATGCAGTCCCTGCAGACTTGAAACCCGAGGAAAATGAGAGAGAGAGAGAGAGAGAGAGGGAGAGAGAGAGAGAGAGAGAGAGAGAGAGAGAGAGAGAGAGAGAGAGAGAGAGAGAGTTCTTACTGAGAATGTGCTGGGAGCTTCAAAGATTAGGTGGGAGAGAGGAGCAGCTTCCAGGTGTTGGGCAGGAACAGGGCTTCACGGAATGGAGGTGTCAAGCCAGTGTTTTCATTTTTTTTTTTTAAATGCCATGGAAGAACTGGACCTTAAGGACAAAGGTTGAGCCCTTTCCACACTCTGGGACTCAGTTGGGAGTGGAGAAAGAGGGGGAGGGAGCCATTATCTTAATGACAATAGCAACACAGTCTTCCTTTAGGTCCTGCCCTTCCCTTGAGGATCTGAGGAGAAAGCATGGGAGGGAGGAAGCAGGTGGCTCCTCTCTATACAAACAAAAAAGGCAGGTAAAGAAAAAAACAAAACCATCAGAGAGAGCCCCTAATTAATTAAAAATTTTTTAAAGAAAGAAAACCTCTCTCTCAGATACAAACAGAGATACACACAGACACACACCACACAGACACACCTGAAGCACTATTTAGCTACACTGGACCAATGGATGTGCTCTCACATTTATTTGTTATGATATTTATTGCTGTTAATTTTTTTTCCCCCTAAAGAACATCATGGGGCTGGATGGTGAGTGACAGTTTAAAAATGTGAAAATGAAAAGATAACTGTGATCCTGTGAATAATCGACTGGGCTGTCAGGTATTGAATCAGTGCAGAGAGAGAATAAACATAATATCAAATGCTTACATGGCAATCGCTAGGTGCCAGACTCTATTCTAAGCACTTTATATATATTTGCTCATTTAACACTCACAACAACCCTGTGAAATAGGCTGCTACTATTATGGCATCATTATTCATACTCATTTCGACTCTGGCTGCCTTGGCATTCCAGAGCCTGCAGAAAGGCTAGGTTATTTAGCAGCTCATCTCTGCCTTTCTTCTAAGCAGTAACTATTGGTTACATAATTCGCAGGACCCAGTACAAAAGGAAAACTCAGGGATCCTCTAAGTGCCAGTCCCTGTGTGACTTCACAGTCACATGTCTATGAAGCTGGCCTTGCATGGAACCTCCCCAAATCCTTGTACGGAACCGTCTTCTACTATGTTAACCTGGTGTGTGCCCAGCTCCTGAACAAGGAAAGGGAACAGAGAAAAACACATCCTACCCCATTGCATTGGGCGTCTATATACGGCTTTGTTGAAGAAGGCATTCCACAGCTTTAGGAAATTTTGCCTTTCAAAGCAGATCTAGATGATTTTTAAGATCTCTCTCGACGCTGTGTTAGGAGATCTGTCCTTTTATTCATCCCTCTCCTCACATCCCACCGCTGATTGGCTAGCAGTTCTCGCTGATTCTATCTCAGCACAGCCTCCTATATCCTGCCCCCTTTTCCATCTCCCCTGCTACTGCCCTAGTTTTCTCTCACCTAGGATATTCCAGTAGCTGGCTAACTAGATTCCTTGCTTTCAACCCCCATTGTTTCCAATTCATCCTTCCCTCTGCTTGTTACACTTAGGCTTTTATTAGTTCCTTTTTAGGACGTTCTCTCCCTTGGGTTATAAATTTCTCCAGGTGAGTTCTCTATCCTCAATCTCCTGTGTATTCCTCACTAGTCCTGAGAAGGGCAGGCTGTGTCTTCTGGGTGCCTCTGTGACGCTTCTTTTGCACACCTCTCCTTTTCCTTCAGGCCTGGCCTCCCGGAGTCTCGATTACAGCTCAGCCTCTCAAAGTCTCAGTGGAGAGAGCACTGCTCTTCTGTCAAAATTCCAGAGGAAAGCATGACATCTAAAGTCCTCTCTCCTGTTACAATCAAAATACGGCCAACTGGAAAGATCTGTCTGCCAATGAATCAGTAAGAAGAGGTAACGGTGAGAAGCTGTGGGGAAGGCTGATTGGTGCTTCTTGCTTAGAACTGTAGATGCGGGCTTATTTGGTCTGACTTTAGAAAGGCAGAGAGGTCTGACTTCCACAATCATCAATGCCCATCACAAAGTAACTGTCAGCTCAGGATTATTTTAAAGTATGATAAGCCTTAACCGCTTCTTTAGGGAAGAAACGCCAATTAAAGATGCTTTTCCTCAACATTTTAAAAGATCTTTCTAGTACCCTGATCTCATTTGAAGACCAACCTAAATTACCTTGGCTCCAGAACATAACCACCATCGTATCAATAATGATGCATTCAGCTGAAAAGGTAACTAGTAGTGGCTTAAACTATAAAGAAGCTAAGTTTCAAAATAAGACTAAAAGGAAGTGATGTCGGGTTTTTTAGGGCTCTTTCTTTGTCTTTTAATCATTCTCTACTACTTCCCAGGTTGCAACTATGAGCTAATTCTATATCTATGACCCCTAAATCTACAAATCCAGCCATATATCTCTTGAATGTGTACCTATAGTGAACTTCCATTACTAGGTATTCCCAGACACTATAAATTCATCAACTATAAAATTGATTGCTTTATCTATACACACGCGCGCACACACACACACACACACACACACACACACACTGCATCATTCTGCTGCCCAAAGAAGGTACCACTATCTGTCTAGTTGCAAAAGGCAAAAGCTGGTCGTCACCCTTGACTCCTCACTGTCTCTCACCCCAATAGTCAATGACCAATTCCTGCTCATCCCTCTCCCCACATCTGTTTCCTTCCTTTCCAGTCTCATGCCACGGCCCTGCTTTAGGCACTCACCGTCTTGCATCTGGATTGTGGCACCTGTTTCTGGCCTGTGTCTTTCCAATTCAGTCTTGCAATATTGTCCCAATAATTTTTTAATGCAAATTTCATCTCATTATTCCTCTAAAATTTTTCGATAGCTTCCCAGAGTCTAAAGAAATGGGCCACACTCCCTGGTAGAGCATGTGGAGCTCTTCATGGTCATGGCCCCAAAGTCAAGAGCACTATTTTTAGTCTAATCTGTAAATGTTATGTAGGTTAGATTGAAGGGGGGGGGGGGTGAAAGGAGAAAGTAGTAAAAAGATGCTTCTAAAATACTTTTTTAAAATCTCTATTATTAGGTGTGCAGTTTTGGGTAAGCCCATATTGCCTCAGGCTCCTTGAATACACACAGTGCCCAATGAATATTTATTGATTTGAAATCGAAGTGTGTTACTTTCCTTTGGGTTTTAACTTTTCCAACTGCTTAACGTGATAGACAGAGTCATACAGCCCATGGATTTTAGCTAGAGCACTTAATTTCCAAAAATTATTTACTCCATGACCTTATATTAGAATTTGGAGGTGAGAATAAATGGACCTAGTAATTGGAATGAAGGGGTTGATAAAAGAGGCATTGTGGGAAATGACTGATAAGACCTGGTTACTATTAAAACCTAGGAACCCATAGTAAGTCCTATGCCCTCCGTCCCAGGGAAATGTAGCCAGGTTCTTGGATCTGGAAATAGTAAAAGGCATGACAGTTTAGGGCGAGGATGAGAGGAGTGGCCTGTGTAGGTGATTGTGTATGGGGTGGGGAAGGAAAAGGAGAGAGAGAAAACATAAAACATTAATATAAACAAATCACAACAACTACATTCAATCAATAGAAATTGGAAGGCTCTATTTCAGATCAAGGCAAAGCAACATTCCCCTTTCACATTTTTTCAGTATTAGAATCCCAACGTTAAAAGGCCAAGGTCAGGACTCAGACAAGGGGAAATATTTTCTTTCTTAAAATCTGACCAAAAAAAAAAAAAAAAGGAGCCAATAGGAAATGGAACTGGAATCAGAAAAAAGAGTCATTTCTGGAAATGCATCTGTGAAATTCTCCAGTAGGTGGGAGGGGGAGAGAATGATCATAACCGAGCTTCTGCATGCTCTAAGGTAAAGTACCTCATATACATTGCCTCAGTCAAGGCCTCGCACCGTAAGATGAGAATGATTGTTGCCACTCTGTGTCTTAACAAAGAACAACTAGCCCTGTACTTAGTAAGGGACAGAGCCAGTACTTGAACTCAGATCTTTCTGATCCCAAAGCATAGACCTTATCACCTCTCTGTGTCCATGAGCAGCCACTCAGAAAGCCTCCTTTCCCATGAATAGTGATCTATATGTCCAGATTCATTTATTCGTTAAACAAATCTTAATTGCATGCTCATTATAGGTCTGGCACAAGCTAGGCTATGGATTAGCTATGGCTCTGCTTTGGGAGGGGTATTCAAGGACCCCCTAGAGATGCCTTCTGGCTACAGATTTTAGCAACTGTAAGAAACCAAGGCAGCCAAGGTTCCCTTCTCTGCTGTTGTCAATATCTGATGAATTCCCCCTGGGAAAGGGGTGGAACACTGTGGCCATCGCTCTTCTGCCCAGGTTAGGACGAGCAGAAGGAAAATCCAGCAGGAAGCCCAAGGGACAAACGGACTCCAGCAGTCTCTCACAGGGGCCTGTATCAAAAACAGTCCCAATACAGAGTTTCCCTTGGGGATGGTGAAAAGGTTCTGGAGATGGATGGTGGTGATGGTTGCACAACATTGTGAATGTACTCAATGCCATAAATTATACACTTAAAAAATGGTTAACATGGTAAATTCCATATTATATACATCTTACCACACTTAGCAAAATAAATTCTTGAAAAGTTTTGAAACTCACTGTGCAAACATTGCTCCCAAATGTGCACTTGTCCAAACAATTGGTCATTCAGACCAATCATACAACTCAGTTCATTTTAGTTTTAAGCTACGAGTACAGAAAGGGAAAGAAGGAAGCAAGGAAGGACGGGAGGGAAGGAAGGAGAGAGGGAGGGAAGAAGGAATAGCAAGCTCCATTATTAACCTGTAGAAGGAGTCAGGACAACATCTGAACTGTTTCCCTGAAGAAGAAGAATTTGTTCTTTGGGCACGTTTCCCACTGGTTGCATCCAGCATCTGATGGAGTCACAGTGCACTAAAAGGACTTTCCAGCATGGTGCCTAAAACTAAACATAAATCATAAAGACTGTTAAATGACACCTTGAAAATAGGCCCAGGACTGTCTTTCCAGCCTGAGTGCCATAATCACCAGGTCACTCTGACCTGGCCTGGCAGGCAGCCCTGGGCGGCTGGAAGAGGTGACTTCCTGACCCGGATGGAAGGAGCCTGGCAGCCATAAGGGGCTGAGCCATGAGGGGCTGAGTGACAGCAACGCCAGCTTCCAACAGGGAAGACCACCCCAGCCATAACCGGGTCCCAGGACCAGGAAATGTCCCCCCTCATTCCCCCATACTCCCCACCCACAACACCGTGACAGGCAGTGACCTCCCTGCGAGGCAGGCAGCGCCTCCACCATCTCCACATTACACATAAGGAATCAGCTAGGCTTGAATAAAGATGTTCAAACAGGATTGTCTTTTCCTCTGTGGAGCAAAAAAGTGACTCAATGTTCTCACTGGAGCCGGGCTCCCAACCAGGCATAGCTCCAGTGCTTTGCCCACTGTAACATGTCAGTTCATAACCGAAAGAAGCTTCTGACCAGGGACCATAACTGCAACCAGAAGAAAGAGAAGGAAGCCAGAACCCGGGACTCACACTCATCTCTTTTTTGGAGCTTTGGAGGAGAAACTGCCATGGACTAAGGTGAAGACGCTGCCCCTGTATAACTTTATCCTTACATTCGCCACCAGAGGGGGCAGTTGCTCCACACCGGTGGTCTTTCTGCAGCACTGAAGGTACTTGCTAAGGGTGAGATCCCCAAGGCCAAAGGGTCATTTTAGCTCTCCCCTGCCCAAGTGCTGCCTGCATTTACTTAGCAAACAGCACCCTGTTGTGGATAAGGAAGGCACTGTAGGATCATCTGGTCCCAAGCAGCTAGCTATTTCCCCTACTCTTAAAGAGCTCCAGAAATAGATTCTAGCACCTCACTTGGCTGCTGTCACAAAGCTGTCACTGTGGGCCACTGGCCCCAAAGAAAGGAGCCAGATGAGAGCATATTGCCCGACTTCCCTGCAACTGTGCACCAGCCCCTACGGAGACAGCAGGGGTTCTCCTCCTGCTGCCCAAGAGCCCCAGGCACCTGCTTCCATCTTCCTGGCCACCTCATAGGCCGTGCCTGAGTACAATAGTGAGAGCCTCAGCCTGGGACCCCCAAGCCTGGAGCCCCTTCATCTGTCTCTTGAACCCCCTGTCCTGAGAGGCACCCATTGTAGAGATGCATTTGGGCTCTACCCCCTTCAGAATCTATTCCTACCCCTCCTTGTCCCCAATGCCTCTGCCTTTGCTTCATTCCAGCTGGTGTCCTCAGAGGACTGGCTAATTAAATTGAAAAGAGCTGGCCTATTTTGGGTGTTTTTCAGCTAAGACCTGGAGGAATAGCCACAAAGTTTGGAAAGAAGCCCAGGGAGAGCGAAAAGCTCTAGGTTGGCTGGTTATTCTAGGATTGGCAGGTCCTAAGTCTCATAGGCTAGCTGGTTCAGTTAAGGTTCCATCTCATTCTCTGTTTGTCAAATTTGGGGATGGGGCAAAAACTGGCGGAAGGAAAAATATTCTCCTGGGTAGTCTTGATCCAAGTTGTCCTAGAAGGAGAATAAACTCATTTATTTGGCCTTGTTATTTGTGGCAAAGTCAGAGCAGCCACAGTTTGGACATAAAAATTATTCTCTGAAGAAAGATGGCAGGCGTAGGGACCTGAGGTGGTTAGGATGTGGGGTGAGTCACGGATGGGAGCAGACGGACAGATCTCGGTCTCAGGTTCCATCACCCGGATTGGAAGAAATATTGTTTCCTCCCAGACAATTACTTTCTTTCCAAAAAGAAAACTCATCTTGTCACTCCCCTGCATCAAAACATCCTTTGGTTCCTTATTTTTCTGCTTATCTGACAAACTCCTTAACCAGACTTATAACATCCCTTTAAAATTGGCCTCAACCTTCCTTACCAGGTTCAGTTCCTGCCATCCTATGCTCTAGCCACCTGAAATTATTCACCCTTCCTTCTTCTTGCTGTTCCTACACATTTCAAGTCCTCTGCCAGGGATTCCTTTCTTTGTCTAGCAAATTCTACTCATTCATAGACTTGCACTGCAAACATTACCTCTCTGCAGTCTTTGTTTTAAACACTTGTAGGAATTACTCACTCTGCGCTGTGCATCCCTGGAACATTGACCATGCCTCCAGCACACCGTGTCCTTCCCAAACACATTTCCAAAATGTGTTTAATCATCCAGATAGCCTGAGTCTCCAGCACGGAGTCCAGCTCATTTTTATTGATGAATTAGGACATCATACTCGGTGGTAGAAGAAACCTGACCTCCAGAGACCCCAGCAGGGAACACAGGCAGTTTGGCGAGTTGATCCCCTCAGGTGAGGAAGGTGAGAAGGAATGTGTGGAGTCAGACAGGTACAGTCAGATGGGTGTTTTTGGCCATGGCTATTAAAATCTCAGGGATAGAAGATGTGAAGCTTGCCCTTACAGTGGATCCAGTTGCTAAGTGGCGTTCTGCTCTGGTGAAGGGAAGCACTCACAGCTCTTTTCTCACCTGTCATCCAAGCCCCACCTCACATTCCCACTTCCTCCAAGAAAGGCTTCCCTGAACATTCTTGCTCCTGCCTTTCCAGCTGAAATACCAGATTCAGGAGGTCTTATCCTTGATGGACAGCATAATGCTTGTGCATGTTTTGTCCTCAAAAAATGTTTATTGATGCTGATGAAATTGTCCACTTTGGATCACAGAGACTGTGCTGTACAAATTCTGCCCCTTTGGCCACACTCCCCATCCTTCTTCCCTGTCTCTGTCCCAGGATTCCACTAGCCAGACTCTTGTCTGGCTTTAGCTAGATTTGGCCCACGAGAGGCATGGGAGTAAGAAGAGGTGGCAGCATATTTATCTGCTTCATTCCCTCCTGCTGGCCAGAGATTGGCAGTGCTTGCCTTCCTCTACCAAAGTCCACAGCTTCCCTGCCCACAAAGGCCTCTAGCCATGCTAAGGCTGCAGCAAATACCCCCTCCCCTTGCCCCATGTGGCTATCCCTGTGGGCTTCAATGTCCCTTAATAGTTTCCTATAACCCCGCTCATGTTTTGTGAATGACCCCCTCATCGGACTCTGCCCAGCTACTCCATTCTGAATGGGGATTAGACACAGTATCCACAGGAACCTTTCTGATCTCCAAGTCTAGCTCTGTGACCATCAGGGTTCTCCAGATCCTGCTCAACATCGGAACATAGATGCTTCAGAATATGTTCCAATCTTCTTGATTTCTTAAATTTTCCAGCCGGAAAAAGTGGGCATTTGTCATCAACCTTAGGAGTAATTTCCATGGTGTTTGGAGTTCCCCAATAGCTCTTGGAATCATAAATAATCTTGTTCCCTCCCTATATGTTCAGTGTTTTTCTGGACCACTTAGATACGTAAACTTGGAATGGTTTTTTGGGGGCTGGGGAGTTAGGGATCCCAATTTCTCCCTTAAACATCAACCATCTAGCCAATAATCTTCAAGCTGTTGTATGTGCCTGCCTTCCCACCCCCCAGGCCTCTCCCTAGTTCAGACTCTGTGAGTTCAGGCTCCTCGGGCCTGCAACAGCGCCTGTCCTCATGCTCCCCATGGCCCGGCAGCATGTCATCCTGCAGAGACAGTTTCCTGCCTCCTCATGATCCCCGGAACTGCCGCCCAGCCACCCCACCGCAGTGAACAGGTGCTCTCGGCACTGCACGCTTCCAGCCGTGATACATGTGGCATTTCCTCACCAGGAGGATCTGAGCAAATGAATCCCTTGACCCACGGTTCCCCAACATCTCAGGGAACTCAGATCTGAACAAGGCCATCATCTTCAGCTTGCCGAATCATTTCACCTAGTTCTAGCACGTCAGTAGAAAGATTAATTCCAGAATACAAACTCTCCTCCCAGGAGCTTCTGCCTCTCTGCTGCCCCAGACTGCCTGGAGGGCCCTGAGTGCCAGATCTGAAACATGCTCTCTTGAAGGGACACTGAGGGCTGGGGAGGAGAAGCAGCCACTGCCCTGAGTCACAGGAGAGTGTGGGTGGGAGAAGGGACAGGGCTCACACAGACAGGTAGACAAAGACTGATGACGTTCTGAGCTGGGAGGGCTGAACAGAGCTCTGAGAAAGAAAAGAGGCGCAGTGGTGTGCATGCACGCTGTGCTGGAAACGGTGGCTGCGGCCACATTAAGACTCGGTCATGGAACTTTTGCCAAGCTTTCTTCCCCTTCCACTCCTCTGCCCGCACTGCCCTCACCAGCGTTATCACCCCTTCCCAGTGCCAGGACCTGAGAGTTTTGCCTGGAGTAAAGTCCAACTGGCTGGCTCCCTCCCTGGCCCGAATTGCCCCTTCCCACTGCTCCTCCCTGTCCACCCCATAGAGAGGAGCTGGCACTCTCACCCACATAGTGCCTCGTGCCAGAGGAGACACTTGAGCTGGGAGATTACCGGAGAGCTCTTTTTAACCAGCCTGGGCTCATGTGACTGGCTTTTGTCCAGGCAGACATACGCAGGCTAGCCCTCCAGGCGGGGCACACAGCGCTATTTATTGGGTTCTCCGCAGGCAGAGCTGGCAGGGTGGGGCTTTCTCATTGTATTTAAGCCTCAACTGGCGCCACTGAATTGCCCCTGTCTCAGCCTTTGCCCTTTTCCCAACCCTGTAGGTAAAAATAACTGCCCCCCATTTTGGGGAGTTCATGGGGCAGGGGAAGGAGGGTTTCTGGAAAGGCAGAGTAAACACTGCATGGGGGTGGGGCTAATGTTGAATGGGGCACGTGGGTTTTTTTTAGCAGCAGCAAAGGAGAGTTTGGCTGCAAACCTTGGCTCTGCTATTAACTGAAGGGAAGAGCTTGGGGACCATTCTTTACTGGTCCCTGGGGCAGGAGGCCTTATAGATAATGCGGGGGGCGGGGGTAGTGGGGAAAATGGTCATGGCTAGTGAAGGACAGGGACAGTCACCACAAGCATCCTTCGTTTTGGTTTTCTTGGACTCCTAGGGCACCTAGTCCATGTCTGCCATCATTGTGGTGTCTCATTGTATTTCAATTCTTTACCCGAACTTTAACTTCCCACTAAATTTTGGAGCAAGGATGGTGTCTCATTCATTTGAATTGCCCACCACAGAGTCTGACCCACAGGAGACGATGGGTATTTACGGCAAGATGGAAGAGAAAGCGGGCAGAGGGAGGTGGGCAGTGGGGTCTGGCGCCCCCTGGGGGAGTCCTGCAGAACTTGCAGGTGGGAGTGCGGTAGGGAAGGAGGACGCCACCGGCCCCGGCCCCTGCAGTCCTTCCCTGCAGGGTTTCTAGTTTTACAAGCTGTGACTCTGTGGGCTGAGAAGTCTCAGCCTTACCTCCTCCTCCAGCCCCAGCCCCACCCAGGCTTTCCCAGCTGAAGCGGCACCTTTCTCCCCCCGGGGGCGCGGGATTTAAGGCTGGAACACATACCGAACAGAGGGATTACTCTCTTTGAACTGCAGCTGCCTCGGGCCAAGTTGGGCGTGGAAGGCCTAGAAGGGGTGACGCAGGTGACACAGCAGTTAGGAAACAGTTGTCCCTGCAGGAAGGCCGAGCACGGAAGCGTTTGCCTCTGTCCTTTCATCAGGACTGAGGGGAAGCACCTGTGGTCTGTCCCTCCGCTCTGTCCCCCAGAGAAGCCTGGGGCCGCATCCCCACTTCACTCAGCTGCTTTGTCTGAACATCTCTCTGGCATTTTGAAGCAGATAGTGATCTAGGGTTCCAAAAACAGAAAAGGGCTCTTGAATGAAGAGGGTGGACTGGAGGGTACCGGAACCAAGACAGCATAAAACAGCAGCTCGAAAGCTGCAGGAAAGGATCTCAGTGGTAAAGTTCCTGAATCCACCCCGTGCAGTTAGTCACCTCAGTCTTGGGCTCCTACCCGGTTTGATGATGGGACAGAAATAAACAATGTTGATTTAGCAACCAGAGAAAACAGCAACGCAAGCTGGCTATTGTTGAGGGAAGTAAGAGAGAGGGGAGAGGTAGGGAAGCGTGGTGCCTGCTTTCCTCCCCGCTCTGGTTGCTCTGGATGACGAATTTGGGATAGCACTGACGTCTGAGGAGAGAGATGTGAGAGAAACGCGGCAGTGAGAGCCCAGAAGGTGGCGGACAGCGTGTCTTTCATCTCTGCCACCTTTTCTCCTCCTCCAGCTCAGAATACAAGCCTCGCGCTGTCTGCAGAGACTCAGACTATTCTCTTCTGAAACTGTCTCCCCTCCCCACCCCCACAGGTTTATACAAATTTTAAAACCAGAACAATGCGTAGATAACCTGGAGTTTTCCCTAAACTCACTGCCTGGCTTTGTCAAATTCTGAGCATATGGTCAGAATGCTGTCGATGTCTTTGTCCCTGCCAGATGCCACCAGAGTGCTTTTTTTCACACACAGCAGATGCTCAGTAAGTCACTGTTGAGAGAGAACAAATGTACCAACAAAGGCCTGCACAGACCTGCTTCAGAAGGGCAGAGATGAGTGTGTTTGGCCAGGGTCCACCCTGGGAACAATTAAGAATTCTCCACAGTGGTACGGACAGGGCATCCTGGGTCTGCTCCTGTGTCAGGAGCTCGTCAGCAGCCAGATACAAAGGTGGGGCTGGAAGCTTCTGCAAAACGAGGTTGAACTGTGTCCCGGCTTATGCTACAGAAAGGAGGAGGTCAGACCTTAGCACCGGCACAGTCTAGCTGCAGTCACTTCAGGTTTCTGCCTCTGGATGGAAATTCCTTCCTGGATATTGAAAAGCAATACACATAGGCAACACATCTGTGGCTCTCATTGCCATTTCGCCTCATTTTCTAAGTTCTGGTAGTTTTTGCTCCAAATGTGCTAAAAGCCGTGGGAGGTGGGGTGTACTAGGTCATGAGGAAATGTAAAGGCTACGTTGAAGGCTGATACTCTTAAAATCCACCTGGCCCATAGCTTCTATAGCAGCAGCCAGCCCACCATGCTGTTGCTTCGTGTATGAAAGGGTCTTTTTCTAGCTTTAGGCCAGGACACCATAAGACAGGAAGCCTGTTCAAGATTCCAGGGGACATTCGAGGTGGCAGAAGGCAGTCCTTCAGTTCAGTGTCCACTTAGCTTCTGTTGCCACGGCAGTAATGGCTCAGGGCCAGGTCAGAAGCAGGCAGGGGATAAGTGGTCCACAGGCCCCTAAGAACATTGCTTCCTTTTCCCTCCATTTGTTCGGTTCCCTACAGCTTTAAATCATCCCACAGACCAAGGCCTGGGATAGGAAAAACACGAAACTTCCCAAATAAGCTACATTCCTTGAAGCTGCTTGCCAGGCTTCATCCTGAAGCTAAGCCTGGGGACCAGGAAATGTGAAAATAGTAAATCCGGTTGGGAGAGCTCAGAGTTAGGGCTCCCCATATGTGTTTTCCTATTTCCCTTCTTCACACCAATGCCGGGGCTTATGGAGCGAAGCTCTGGGGAACTAGAAGGATGTTGCAGGCAGGATCTCTGAAAGGCTGTTTCTCATCCCACTCCCAGGATTTTCTCTTTCACGCACTGTCTCCCTCTGTCATTGCCATCAAGCTGAAAGGCTGCGTGTGCAGCAGAGGCGTCACCCCCTCGGAGCGGAACTCACCCCCCACGCCCGCAACGCTCCAGGGCCAGCCAGCTGGGACGTTCTCGGCCTTGGTTTCGAACCAGTCATGAAATGACGAAAAATGCTCACAGTATTTCTTTCATCTTTACTTCTTAAAAAACAAACACCTCAAAGTAAAAAAAGAACAACAAAAACAAAAACAAAAAAACAAAAACCACTGACTCATCCCTACCAAACTGCGCTTTCCAAAGGAAGCCAGTCAGCAGATTCAAATGAACAATGAGAGAATCCCGTGATACCAAAATGATCCAAACCTGATGCTTTAGAGGCTGACATCCTGAGCTGAAATAGCCACAGGTCACCATCTGGCCTGGTTTGGGGGCAGTCCTTTTTTGTGTGATGGCAGAAGAGGTGAAAGAAACTCTTTCTAGTCAACAGTCAGACAGGCTTCTCCTGTTATAGAAAAGTTATGAGTCTAGGCTCAACTTAGTGGTTAGGGAGCTATATTAAGAATCATATCCTCTCCTTCAAAGTCTAGACGATGTATTTGTAGCCCTGGCTTATCTCAGGGGTTATGGATCTCAGGGACCAGAGCCTGCAGTCCTTACATGGACAGGTTCACTGTGACGCTTAAAAACTTCTCACTGAAATTAGCAGACATAATTTGACAGACACTGGGAAAGGATTATCCCTAATTTGGTTGAAGGCCAGGTTTGGCGGTAAATTCTTTTAAAATCTTGGACTTTAGGAAGTACAGGTTGAAGATGAAAGTGAGGCATGTTGAAAAGATGATATTAAAATTGTCATTTAAAACTGGGAGGCTGATTCCCGGCGGAGGACAACTCTCGCCTGACTGGCCAGTTCCTGGCCTTGTCTGTCTCCTTACTCGGAAGGCCCCAGATTGTTCACGGCGTAGGTGTCTGCAGTTGCTCGGCATATGGTAAGTTCTAGCACCCTACGGACTGGTCGCCTCCAGAGAGACTGGAGAGGTGGAGAAAACACGTTCTGGCAATTCCACCCGGTTCACAGGATAAGTACGTGTCCTTAGTTTGCGAAGGAGAAAAGACATCCAGGGCAATCTGGAGCAATCATTGTCACCTTTCCAGCCTCCGTGTTGATGACATCAAATGACAGATGCCAGAGAAATAATTTAAAATAAATGAGAAAGAGTTTTCCATGATTCACTAAAGTGGTAGGAGTATTCATTATTCAGGAAAGCTTGGAACCATTTGTCAGCTGCTACCTAAAATTTAGCATTTAACTATAATTATGCCTACTTAGGAATTAAGCAAAACAGAAAGTGTTTCAACATGACCAGCTAGCTGCTACAGATTCCAACTGCTTCGCAGTTGAATTTTTTATTTAATCTTTTGTTCTGTTTTTCATTCGCACAATAAATCCTATCCTTAACAGATTAAATGTCATGAAAACTAAAATATAATGAAGTTAGCCTGCTAACCTGTCTGTCCCCCACCCGCTTAAAACACCTAGGGAAAAGCCTGCTACTATAGTTATAAGTCAATTTCCTCCAAGGAAGAAGATCCAGGCAAGACTCTCTTCTCCTTCAAAAAACCCCCATGAGACAGAAGCAGTACTTTTGTTATAGGTAGGTTATTGTCAAGGTGTCAAATACTAGAAGAAAGTGGCCTTGAATAACTTTTATCCAATTACCTTTTCTCAAAAAAAAAAAAAAAGAGGAGGAGGGATCAGAGATTGACTGCATGGGTTGGTACACAGAGGGAAACAGACCTCCATCACCTGCACATGATCAGTTAACTTAGAGCATCATGAAGACATGGGGCCTGCCCATTTGAAGCTTACATTCTAACATAAGGAAAAATCGTGACATCACTTGATGAATGAAAAGATCGAGGGGCAAAAGGCAGGACAGAGTCTAATAAGATGAGGACAGCTTAGCTGGATAAGCCAACAAAAAAATGATATTAGCAATGAAATAAAACAAAAATTCCTACCCAATTCTTTTCACTGTGTCGATAAGAATTTGGAAATGTGGTTAATTTTGTCTATTTAAATGTCAGTAAAAGAAGTCAACCAATTTGACCTGTTTCATTGCAAGGATCCGAAAAACAAAAACAGCTAAGAACAGCCCAATGTCTGTAAGACACAATCTGAATCTCTGCACTGAGTGTGATGCGATTCAGTCACTAACCGCCATGGCTGGGAAGGGGTCCAAGTAAAAACTTAACAGGGGCTGAAAAAGGAGGGCACAGGGTGAAGAACTTTAAAATCCACGACCTATCCCTAAACTCGAAACCCACTCATAAACCTCCCCAATTCCATCTGGCGCAACCACCACTACGTTTTAAAGCAGCCTGTTCCCCCAAACCTGAATCAGCCCGCAAAAGACAGACATGCCAACTTGAATGACTCTGCTCTGCATCACTCTCTAGGTTGCCAAATTTAGACAGAAACACACCCATTGCCCTTCCCAGAGCTTTCTAGAATATGTCTAGTGTCACGGGTTGTCTATATCCTGTCACTCGACCCAGGAAACTCACAGTTCATTTAACACACAGTAAGAGATCACAAGCCAACCCCCGCCGCAGGCCCCCTTCTGCCGAGTCACACACGGGCTGGCTGACCAAGGAGACCTCTGACCAAAAACACAAACACTGAGATATGTTTGGGGCAGAGTTCTTTCAACAGCTCGCTTAGAAGAGCAAGTCTTCCACTGATAACTAACTGTCAAAACCACCTCAGCATGTGCACTGCCTAGATAATGCAGGAGATTCTTACTCAACTTCTCCTTAAAGTTAGCAAATTCAGCAGGAGTTAGAGGGATCTGAGGGAGGTGCACATTCCACTGCTTCCGTAAACCAGAAGGAAAGGAAACAGTGAAGGTTTTAATCCAGTCACTCTGTCACCAAAAGTACCGGGACACCAGGCCTCAGTCTGACCTCCTCTGCCATCGGGCTGAGGCCCACTCTGGTCGTTTGGTCATCCTTATTTTTCATGGCCTGTGCTGTGGCAATCAGGAACACTTTTGGATAAGGCAACAGTTCCTTAAATAACATGCTCATGGCATTTTTCTTCTTTTTGTTACTGTGATGGCCAACGAAAGGAGCCTCTTATTTATACAGAGTTTGCAGAGACTGAATTCTAGAATAAAAGTGGAACTGGCTCATCCTAATAATGGTGTAGCAAGCAATGATCTTTAAAGTGCACACACAGAGGACAGAGCTGGGCACACTCCTGTTGTGGAGAAGGGTGGGAGCAGAAGGAGGGCAGGGAAGAAAGGACCAGGACTGGCAGCAATGAGTTCCTTGGTTGCTGTCCCTGTTCCTAACCCACCCTTCCATGTACGACATTTCGCCAGCGGTTCATCGCCAGCCCTCACTGTTCAAATCTTAGCGGAGAAAAAGGATGTTGAAACGAAGGAAAATGAAATGGAATTCTACCAGTTTCTGGATGTTCTTCTTCTAACTCAAGTTCACTCAGAATCTAGAAAATAGTCCTTGGTTTAAATTAAAGGTAGGAAAAGCATGGCACATTAAGGTAGCAGATAGCTGGAAAAAGAAGGAAATCAAGGAGACCATAGTTAGGTTTACCTGAAGGTGATCCCTTTTGTAAGGAGGAGAGTCCATGAAAATGCAGCAAGCAGGCTGGTCCCTGGGGTTCCAAGAAATGAGGGAACTGCAGTTTCCATGCCGACTCTACCTTAACATCTGGGTCACTTGGAGCAAAGAAGCTGCTTCATCTTCCTTGAAGACCCAGGAGGAGGAATGCATCTGACTCAGTTTTAACACCAGTACTTGGTAAAGTGGTAAGATGTCTGTAAAATGCTTTGAGTACCCAGAAAACAAATCAGAGGTAACAATAATAATAAAATAATAGATTGGGGGGGGGGGCATTTTACGAACTATGTAGATGTCTAACCAATGTACCATAGACTTGAAACTAATTAAAATAGCCATAGAGATATAAAGGCTAACATAAAAAATATAATCAATAATATTGTAATAACTACATATGATGTCAGATGGGTACTAGATTTTTTGGAGTGGTCACTTTCTGAGTTTTATAGATGTCTAATCAGTTGTACACCTGAAACTAATATAATATTGTATGCCAAGTATAATTGAAAATTAAAAGTTATTTAAAAAGTTAAAATTTAAAAATAATAGTAACATAAAATAAAAACATATATCATAGAATCAAAGAAAAGAGAAATGAATCATTGAGAAACAGGGACACTTCTTCAGGTGACCAAGAGCTTCCTGGAGCTGCGCGCACCCCATATTCTGCTGAGCCCCTTCACCTAGAATGAACCCGCACAATGGCTTGCTGGGGCCAGAGACCTAGCTTCGGCTCTCATCTATAACTACAGCCATGTCCTACATCTGTCCCCCTGGAACAGATGCTGAGGGAGACAGGAGGGGAGGAATGCTCAGGATACACTTCTTGGTATACTGTCTATCTTGAGAGAATGGGATTTAAACCAACAGACTAGTACATAGGTTGATGTACATCTGATAATAATACAAAAGATGCACTGACCTATTAAAAAGTCATTTAATGTATATTCCAGGATGGCCAGTACAAGCTGGTTAGGTAATCAGCCCTTAAAGAGTTCTTTTTATAGTCATATAAAAATGTTTTACTGTTTAAAAAGAAGAAATCCGGTATAACAAAAACATATCCACCAATGGTTTGTATTTTTTTCCCATTTTCAGGTTTGCAAGATAATTAAAAATACACACATTGCATCTCTGAGCACGTCACTGTCCGTTAGCTAATCAGTTTCGGCAACACACTGCGCAGGGGTATACCACCATTGGTTTCTGACATTAGGTTAGCTTTAAGCTTACTGGCTATGCCAACAACTGGAGGCAGCTTGGAACCCAGTCCCTGGAAAGCATCTGCGGGATTTACCACCCGTTTGCCTGACACCTTCTCGATGGTAAGAGGTCTAGGCACAGACTTGCTAATCCAAGGGTGTCTCAATGCTTGAGCTGGGGTCAGGCGGGCAGAAGGATCCCAGTGAAGACACCTTTTCAAAAACTCTATGAACAAATAGTCGTCACACCCTTTCAGAGCTGTCACCCAGTCTTTGCTACCTGGGGGACCCCGCTTTTTACCCCGACGTGAGCGACCCCCCACAAGCACAACTCTCCCATCCGCCTGAGTAGTCACAGAACAGTAGCGAGGCAGGCCCTTGGAGTTAATAAAGTACTTGGCACGTTTGCTCTGCTCCAGAAGTTTAGGTGGTGGCATCCCCAGAAGCTCCATCATGCAGGCCAACTGGTCTCCTTCATCCTCCCCAGGGAAGAGAGGGTGTCCTGTTAAAAGTTCTGCGAGGATGCAGCCAAAACTCCACATGTCAATAGGCGTGCTGTAGCGGCCTCCTAGGATGATCTCCGGAGCTCTGTAGAACCGGGACTGGATGTACGTATAAAGCTTCTGGTACTCGAAACAGCTGGACCCAAAGTCGATGACCTTGGTCGCACTGCGCCCATGGTGTTTCAGGAGAATGTTTTCTGGCTTCAGGTCGCAGTGAATGATCTTATTTTTGTGGAGAGCATCCAAGGACTGCAAGATGGACTGAGCAAACTTGCGTACCAACTGGACGCTAAAGCCCTGAAACTTGTTTTTTTTAATGAGCTCATAAAGGTCTATGCTCAGCAACTCAAAGGCCATGCAGACATGGTTCCGGAACGTGAAACTTTCCAGCATGTGGATGACGTTCATGCTCCCAGTTTTATCCTGCTTTCTCAGATGCTCCAAAATCCGGATCTCCTCGGCTGCTTGACGATGGAAACGCTTCTCATTGCGCACCATCTTCAGGGCCACGTACTGTCGAAGTTTGTGATCATAGACCCGGGCCACCTGTCCAAAACTCCCCTTGCCAATAATTTTCAGCACCTCGTATCGGTAAGCTAGATGGTCTCTAGGTACATGAATGTAAGCCCCATCTGCATCATCATACCCCCCATTATTGGGACCACCGATAACTCCATGTCTTTTCTTGGCATTTGGACCCACGAAGTAAATTTCTGGATAATTGATGATTTCCAGCTTCTCATAAGCAGTGAGGTGGTGTTTATATTGCTTCAGTGCTTGTTCTGGAGTCAGAGGCACCGCTTTGGATGCTTTGGGTGAACTGCTGGACTTCACTGTATTCAAGCTATCTGAGCTTTTACCCTGAGAAATGGTAGGAGAGCATTTTTCTGAGTCGTTGATGCCATCTGACTGAAAAGTATCAGATCTTCTGTTGCCAAATTCTTGAAACAGCTGTTCTACCTTCATTTCACCTCCATTCAGGAAGTGCTGAGTTTGATCTCTTGTTAACTGTTCAGTGGTGATCTACGGAAAATAAAAATGAACGTAATGCTAAAAACAGTGGAAGGATGAAAGAATCCTCCCCCTGCCTGAACAACAACAAAACATGTCCAGCCGCTTAGATGAAAACCACCCAAAAGTGAGATAAGAAAAGCAGAAGTCTCCAGAAACTTCTATGTATTAATCCTCAGGCCTCCCGAGTATTACAGCCACCCCTGCCCCTACATATGCCTCGCTTTGTTCAAAACACGATGGTCTTCTTACCATACCCTAAACATGCTAGGTTCTGTCTCATAGGAATGTCTTTCTACTGAGAATCTTCTCTCCCCATCCACTCAAATCCTACACTTTTTCAAGGCCCAATCCAAGTCCTCTCTCTTCCACTCGGAACCACTCCAAGCCCATTCTAATTAACCTTGTATCTTAACTGCAGCTTTTCAAGGCTGTACACAAAATCTGGCACTTGATTACATGTATACTGTCTCATATTGTTTACTAATGGTTTCAAGTACCTTTCAAAATCTTAAGGGCATAAAGCAGGATCAAAATAATGTATATTAAAGTGTTCTATAAGTGACAAAATACTACTAAGAGACAGAGGCAGGATTTGAACTCAGGTCTTCTGACTGTCAGTCCAGGACCCTTCCCATTAACGTAACTCACCAGCAGGTTCTCCTAGTGCCTGTACCACTCCCCAGTGGGGCTGAATGTTGGCCATGGCCTGGAATCAACCAAGGAGTTGTCATCTACTCCCAGGTCCCTAAATAAATTATTGCAGGCTTCTAGCTCAATTCATTGAATCAGAAAAGCTCTAAGCCAGAGAGAACACTTTGATCATCCGGGCCAATTTTTTATTTATCTGACAGTGAGAGTCCAATGCTCTGGTATTTCTTATAAAACTCTCCTAGAGATAAAGGGTCTCTCTGTGCCCCTTTCATAGACACATAACATACACCAACTCTTCCTCATCAAGAGGAAGATGATGAAGCCATACTATTCCTCTTTCTACTTGATTTTAACTTTTGCCTGCAAAGAACAATAACCCACAGAAGAAAGTTCTACGTACTCCTCTGAAATGAAACAAGGTCCTTTGAAATTAGATGGAGAGAGAAAAAAGCAAAAAAGCCAAACACTTTAAAAAAAAAAAAAAAACTAAGCCAAAAATGTTAAACGCTGTTGTTTAAAAAAAATTCTAGGATACTGCAAAGAAGATCTTCTGTTCTTAATGGAACCTGAAGAATTGTGCTCCTAATCTTTTTGACAATTTCCGGCAGTTTCTATGATCGCGGTAGATAATTTCATGAGAGCTCTGAACAATAGTTATGATCTCTAAAAATATGATAAAAATTTAAAGGTAATGGTCCAAAGTGGCCAAATCTTTAAAAAAAAAAAAAAAAAACCCTGAATTTTATATAACCTGTGCAAATAACACTGAAATAACACTGGCCTATCACCTTCAATACATGACATTTTAAAAGATGAAACTATAACCAAAAAAAAGATTAAAAAATGTAAGTGCTGGCATACTCTTTCAAAGACAGCTCCTAATCTAGGTTATAAAAGAACATTAGTTCCCACCTGCTCCTTTTAGGTCATTTAATCAATTTCAACATTTGCAGAGTACTACAGTTAAAAATGATATACCACACACTCTTATACAAAAGCAGCCAGTACAACTATAGTCACCCTTTGACACTTAGTTTTAAAGTAAAGAGACGAGATATGAACCAGGGAAAATCTCACTGATACCAAATTAGAGAACTACCACTGGTCAAAAAATTAAAATAGGGCTGCAGATGGGACCTAAATACCTTGCTAAAATGTAAGAAACAAGGCAATATTTTTCTCATCGGTAATTAAGTCAAATAATTAACTCTATTTTGGGGAAGGAATGAAAAAAGAAGAGTCCTATCCACCCATCCAAAATTTACATGAACATTTATTGTTCACTATTATAAGTACTAAAAAAAAATAAACACATGTTCTCAAGGAATTACAATCTATTTGAAGATACTTTGGCTGAATTAGGGAATTATAATTGTTTGGTTCTAGACACATTTACATAACAAAAATGACATGTGCATGCATCTCAGCCAGTTTTCCTTAAAATTCTCACTCTCTAACTTAAATGCATCTAAATATTCACTGCTAGTCTTGGGAACACATTCTGAAGAAATGTGAAGTCAGAAGGCCTGGGCTGGGATCCTGGCTGTACTGCTTAACCTTTATCCCAGTTTCTTAGCCTCAGTTTCTTTAACTGTAGCATATAGACAATAATACCTTGCAGGACGTTGTCGAATTGCACTGTGACAACATGTGAAAGAACCTCACAAACTATAAAACGTGCACACACTGGCACGATAATTCTCCATGTACTACGGTTTAAACTTCTATACACTCTCCCCTTCCCCATTCAGTTGACTTCTTCTCTCTGTAGTGCCTTCCTCCGTATTTCCAGTCTCCCTCCACCGGGCGTCTGACACTAAATATGCCTTCTGCTCCATGCAGGTCCCCACAACAGGCCTTCCCTTAGGGTATACAGAAACACATCAGCCACTTTCTCCCCCACATAAAACTTGTTTTCCATTTGCTATATACAATGTGATGTGTTACTTCTCCAGAGATATTTGAACTTTAACAGAAGATCGAGACCTTAACCCAAAGGAATGAGTCTCTAGGAACTGCAGGCATCAATGACAAGCTGGTAGGAGAGGTATTTGTGGTCCAGGGCCCACCCCTGGGCATTTCACCTACTCTGCCTACATGAAAGGCTGAGCTGGCTCTGGAGGTCTTTGTTTCTGCTTGTGATAAAGAGAGGGTCTCAGGTACAGGACACTAATAAGAGCAGATACATAACAAAAACATAATTTCCATAGAACTATTACAAGATTAAGGATGTCACGTGGATTTCCTGACTCATGGTTTTTTCTAAAAGTGAGCTTAAATTTCTCTTCCTGTAAATCAAGTCTTATTTTGATCCCTGGAACTACACAGAAGTATCTAAATTTCATGTAAAATCCCTCAGATACCTAAAAGGGGCTGTGTTGCCCCCACCATTTTTCTTGAGGCTCATCATCCGCATAACACACTCTACCCCACACAGCTTGTGTCAGGTTCCCTTACACATTACTATTCACATTCTCAACACAGGCTGCACTTTGTCCCCCTTGAAGTGTGGCTCCCAGAACAGAACACGATACATTGGGTGTAGTCAGTCCACCCCGAACTATTAAGGTCTGTGAATCTGAAAAATTCTAGCAAGAAATTTTTCTACACAGGGAGAAGTTCTCTCCTTAGCTTTCTTTCCTTTCCTGTAAATAACTCAAATACTGGCCTGAATCAATTATGTATCAAGTCTCCTGTGCTATAAATAAAATCTTCCTTCCATTGTTCTAGAAGGATCTATGATTTTCAAACAGGTATAATAAACTATTTTACACAGGTATAAGTTTTAAAACACTATATATTTCTATTCTAGGTTTATAATCACAATAACCAAGCAAGGTATATAATCAACTACATAAAAAATCTTAACCATGTAATTATATGCAGAGAGACAGATAATGCCAGATTAATCACGTTTTATTTAAGAATGCTACACATACACCATTAGTTTGAAGGTCTCTTGACATTTCAAATAGAATTTTCTACTATGTTAATCAAATCTTAAAGATCTTAAGAAATCAGAAAAAAAAACCTTCCCATCCAGATATGAAACATTATCCTTTCCCTAGTTCTTGACCCAAAATCTCTACAACACAAAGCTTAACCCAATAAAAGCCTGGAAGCAGATAATTTATAGTTTACAATGAAAATATAAGAGGAGCATCTTAGATAAACACTAAAAGACTTTTAGTGATGCTAAAAGACTTCATGAAAATAGCAATAGGGTCTCAGAATGGAGTCATGGTGTCATGAACTATGTGTCACCAAGAGATCAAAAAGCATTTTTTATTCCCAGCAAAGTGTCCAAAGACTGTGTTGGAATCTAAAATCTTGTGTTTCCTAAAAACTGTTACTGAATACCATACATTAAGAAATTCATTGGGAGGGAAAGAGGAAGGGATTAAGAAGTACAAACTTCCACTTAAAAAATAAATCACAGGAAATATAGTCAATAATATCACATTAACTATGTATGGTGCCAGATGGGTACTACACTTACCACTTTGACCACTTTGTAAGGTATATACATATTGAATGACTATGCTGAATACCTGAAACTTACATAATATTGTATGTTGAGAATAATTCAAAATAAATTTAAAAAGAAAAAATAAAACTAAAAAAAAATGGTTCTCTTTAACATACAAATAAACTAGAATTGCATTTTTATATTGTAGGGGAAAAAATCTGCAGATCTATGAATTCAGGGATATTTTCTATCACTTGTTTTTGTTAAATGGAGCCTTTGTAATACACTGTATATACCATCCTGTAAAAAAATAAACATTACCTGGATAAAAGTAGCATATTATTTCTCTACTGCCATATATTTATCCCAGTGGTTGAAAGGAGTAGGTAGGCTCTAAATCAAAATCAATCTGAAAAGCTAAACTCCGACCACAGAAATTATTCCAAAGTCAAGAGCCACAAAAAAATACAAAGGATACAAAGAGTCTGGGTTGCCAGAGAGATGTAACTGAGCATTAAGTAGCACTTCCTCCTTTCTGAGACAATTACAGAGCAAAGAATGACTTCATCTACTTACATTTAGTCTTCTGGGTAGAGGTGGTTCCGAAGGATTGCAGAGAACGTTTGAACAGGGTGGGCATTTGGTTTCATCTATCATCATGAAGGTATCGTAGACACCATCCCCCAATCTATTTGAAAGGATAACAGATAAAATCTGTCAGTAACTGAAGCACACAAATTTCTATTTCCAAAACATTCTATGTCTTAACTGCTTCATATCTGCTACAAAGAATAATGAATATAAATAATCATCTATACTGCATTTTGGCACCGAATACAAACAACTCGGGTGTTTGGCATAGGAACAGAGGAAATCCAACTTTTTTTTTTAAAGAGAGTACAGCATTTCTAGGTTTATATTTTGAAATTGTTAAAACAAGTCTTACTTTTTGGATGTTGTTAAAAATAAGGGCTACCAAAAAAGGATCTCATTTAGCTTAGTACGTGAAAATAAAGGCTAGTTCGAATCTGAAGCCCAAAAACCAGAACAGAAACAAAAATAAGCAAACAAAAAAGACAGAGGTAACTGTAGTTTCAAGACTTGGATCCTAATCTCAGCTGTGCCACTGGCTGCTCTACATTCCTCCCAAGCCTGTTTTCCACATGTTGTAATGGAGAGAACAGTTCCCATCTACACACTTGTGCGTCTTACAGGCAGGAAATAAGAGGCCTTGTTAGGGCTGTGCTCTCTCAATGTATTTATTTACTTACCTATTTAACATTTACCTAACTTATAGAAAAATACAGTGAAAACTACAGCAAATATTAAAGGGTCCTCTAAATTACAAAATGTTCTGAATTTCACTCCTTTACTCACTGCATTTTCTGGTGGATGGCGGAAGCTAAAGGCTAAATGATTAAGAATCATTTCTTCGTTCTTTAACACTGCCTCCACCACGGTAAGGGAACACAAACGACGGAGAGGATTTATTTAATCCATAAGATAGCCCTGAATAATGTATTTCATCTGCCACCAAGAACATGAATTTCCCAGTTACACAAATCAGCATTTCATTATATCATTTTTACGTGATGTACTATGAATACAATGATGATGACCGGATTGCAGGGGTAGAGTTTTTTTAAAGCTTTTTTATGCTAGAATATTTTAGTTGCCTGTAAAAACTGTTTTTGTAAAATTAATTCTAGAGTTTTCTTAATTGATGTGTTATAGTACAGAGTAAAAAATACAAATATGTTGGGGATGTTCTTTTTAAAAACATGCTTTCACATTCTGATAGAATCATTTATATCTTTAACGAAAACTGCTTCAATGACAAGAAATAAAAATTCTGGATGTGACTGACTCTTTGCCAACAGTAGGAATAAAACAAAACGGGATAGGCATCCACATTTATAGAGAAAAAGAGAAAGAAGACCTACAAGATTTCTTATAAATCGCCAGAGAAAATTACTCAAGTCTCCAGGCAAATATTGAGAGGAGTCCCTTCTCCCCATTTAGTTACAAAATACAATGCAAGGTGGAGAATCTCTCAAAAATAGAACTCACTGAAAGCCGTATCAGCAGAAATCCTCTTCTGCACATCCGAAGACAAACCGCACCCCTCACCGCAAAGCCCCGAGTTAAGCCCTTGGTCATCTGCTCCGAGCAACAGGGCTTCTCTGAAAGCGATCGCTCCCTGTCTCCCCCAGTTTGCTAAAAATCCCCAAAGTCTGAGCTTTTAAGAGTTCCTTACTATATACCCCGATGTAGGGCTTCCGAGATAACCTCGACGGTGGGAACCCCTAACTTCGCTCTAGCCCTCTCCCCCGCTCACTGAGAGCTGGGGGGAGGGGAGCTGATGAAGAGAAAGAGGGGTGGGCTGGTCCCCGGGAGGGGGTCCGACCCCTTCCCTCGTCCCTCCTGCTGTAGGCCCAAGCCTTCCCCGACCCCCGATTTTGACTGCCAGCGGCAGCCTCTCAATCCGGCGCCCCCAACCCGTTACGCCGCGGCGCCGTTACCTCCGCTGCTGGGGCGGGAGTCCGGCTCCGGGCGGCCCCGCATCCTTCCGCCCCGGCCCGCGAGCCGTGCCTCCCATCCCCTAGCTCCGAACCCCCCGGGGGGAGGGGCGGCGGTTGGAGGGTCCAGCGAGCAGCGTCCACTGCACTGGGGCGGCTGCTTCCCGGGCCGCGACGCTTCCCCAGGGACTCTGGTAGACACACTGCAGCTCCGCGCGCCTTCGCTCGCGACTGGACCCAGCCGGGAGGGAAGGAGGAGCTGCAGGCGCGGGCGGGGGAGCGGTGCGGTCGCCTAGCAACCGCGGCACGCCCCGGGAAATGCTCTGCGCAGCGACGCGGCGACGCACGGGGGCGGGGTCCGAGGCCTCCCACCACCGCGCAGGCTCCGGGAGCTTCAAGGCTGGGGGGCGATGCTCCCGCAACGGGGGTTCGCTGGCGGCGAGCTGAGAGCGTGGGGTCGCAGCCCCGAGATCGGAGAAGGGGTCCGGCGGCGTATTGTGGAAGAAGCACTTAGCCCCAATCTACCTCATAAACCTGCTGTCCCTTAGCACATTGCAGGCTGGAGTTCTAAAACATCTTGAATACGAATTAAAAATGAATGGAAAAAACCGTAATTTCTTAGACTTCCCTAATGAGCCCCTCCTCCCAGAGTAATGAGTTACGTAGGAGAGCAATAATAATAAATTCAGTTAGTAATACTGTACCAGAGCTTCCTAACATTGTCTTATTTAATCTCGGTAACCATACCAGATGACAGCCCTCTTTCACAGATTTCTCTAGAATTCAGAATTTAAGCGGGGGATTGTCTGACTCCCCTGCAGGGGGATGCTACGGATGGTAGGGCTCAATGAACTATTTTAGGGATGAGAAACTGAGGCCAGAGGAGATTCAATTCTCTCAAAGCAGTGATTCAGAATGAGGAAATAAGAAAACTTATGGGGTAAATCCCATTCGAATGTTTAGGACAGTAAGGTGGTTTGAGGCGTTCACATGACTATAAAGAACAGTGATTATTTAATAGAATTTTGTAATCTTAGAGCTGAAAGGGACTTACTTCAGCAACAATCTAGTCCAAACCTTTGCTTTCTTGGGCTTTTCTAGTTGGCGAAACCTAAACTGGAAGTCTGCAAACTCGCAGCCTCCCTCCTGCTGCACCCCGCTTGGAAGGCTCTTCTGTATTTTTCTTTAGAGTGTGTGTGTGTGTGTGTGTGTGTGTGTGTGTGTGTGTGTGTGTGTGTGTGTATGTGGCGGTTGGGGGAAGGGGTGTCTTCCTTTACTGAAAAGTTAAGACACCTTCGTAATACAGATATTAAGCGGATTTTGATCTTTGCAACAAAACTGAGAGGGAAAGATGTTAAAGCAGAAAAACACAAGTGTTGTTTTCTTCAGCGTGGCATCCAATCGGGTTTTCTAAACCCGCAGAGCACGAGGCCATCTGACTCTTAAAAAACCAAAAGCCTTGTTCTCCAAATGCTGAACACGGGCGCCACCTGGTGGGACTTAGGGACTCATTGTCCCAAACCAGCACAGAACATAGTCCATAAATTGAAAATTTTCCATCCAAGACTCATTTCCGTGTGACTCAAATCATACTCCGTTTTCATGCCTCCAAGTAAATATACTCTTAAAATCCAAAGTCTCTCCCCTTCATAAATCATGAGTGTGTTCGTTTGGGGAACTATTGTGACCAATGTTGCTTTAGCCTCTCTGATATAAATATAAATAAAAATGTTTTCTTCCATGATGATTTAAAAAATTTTTCTAATTTTATGAATAAGGTTTTGTGGAGGTTTTTTTGGTTGGTTATCTCCCCATCCCCCAACCAGAACAATTCTGCTTTCATATGGGTTTGTATCTGAGCTCCTCTGGAATCTTTTGTTTGTAGAAAGTTCCATGGCAACCAAAAGTTTGGACTAGATTGTTGCTGAAGTAAGTCCCTTTCAGCTCTAAGATTGCAAAATTCTATTAAATAATCACTGTTCTTCATAGTCATGTGAACGCCTCAAACCACCTTACTGCCCTAAACATTCGAATGGGACTTACCCCATAAGTTTTCTTATTTCCTCATTCTGAATCACTGCTTTGAGAGGACTGGATCTCCAGTCTGTGTTCCAGACATGTCTCTGTGAGCCCACGTGAATTATTCCTGCTCCCTTTCTAACCCCTGACGTGGGAAACACAGAGGCTTCCTTATCTTTAGCCTATTGTTCCCACGGTCAAGGGAGGAAGTATTCCTTGAGGTTGCAGGAGCTCTAACCTTAGTGACCCAAGTACTTTTCAATATTTCTTCAAGTAGCGGCTGAGTTAAAGTCCAGTGAGGGATCTAGCAGGAGCCTCCACACCCACACTGAGCTGTTGATATGTGCTTTCCAAATCTTGAGCAGGCATACTTCCCTCCATTCATGCCATTTCTTCCCCTCCAAAACTCTATTCAAAAGTAGTTCACAATCTCCATTATCTTTCCTCACACAGCTAAAGCCAGATTTGCCTACCATGGATTAGCTAAATATATACGATACCTGCCTGCCCTTCAGAGCTACTTCTAATACATCTGCAAAATAAGGAAACTGTAACAAACAAATTTAAAAAAAAAATGGAACTATTCCAGATCTTCAAAAATAATTGTGGAACAGTCAGAATGGAATAACAGCCTAGGTTAAGAAAATATCCCTATGGCCACATTCAACTGGAATTTTGTAATGAAACAGCTGTTGGTGGGTTAGGTTAAGTTTAAATCATTTCATTGCTATGAATTATTCTTGCAGCATAAGGTGCCATAATGTATACTATGACACATGAGTCATAAAACTAATGAATTTTTTAAAATCACTTGGAGAAAATTTATGAAACTCACTCTTTTCCCTAAGCCATATCAATCTCAAATTTGCCTGAGCTCCAGAAACATGTACCTGCTATTTTGTTCAGAAACACAAAAGTCTGCTTCATTGAAACACTAAAGCCATGCCTTATTTTCCTGGAGCCTCAGAAAACCATCTTCTGAACTTCATGCACTTCCTGTTTAAACTCTCTCTCCCCCCTAAATTTTGAAAGATGAACCTATTAATGCTTCTAAATCTTAAAAACAAAAGCAACAAAACAATCCCATGCTTTTTCCAGTACAGTAGACACTTGATTTGGTGCCCCCTAAATCCTGAAGTTTGTCCTTATTAACCTCTAACTCCAGAAAGTCCATTTCTTTTTCCATAATTTCTGCCACTTCTTTTCACTTGCCTCTCCTGAGTCAGCATGACCAGTTCTACCTACAGCCCCTGAGCAGTCATATGAAACTATATCTCTTAAGTCTTAAAACCCAACTGGGATTCTCTAATCATCGTTGCCATTTATTAGGTATTTATTATGTTTCAGGCACCAGCGGAAGAGCTTAAATATTGTTTCTCATTTAAAATTTTAAAAAGTCCTGTGAGATAGGTATAATCCCCATCTTACACTTCATACAACAATCTCAGAGATCAATAACTTGTCCAAGGTCACCCAGCTGTCATGTGGTGAACTAGAATACAAACCTTGGTAGGTTTGATTCTAAAACGTAAGCCCCTGACTACCTGTATACTGCCTGTGTTTCCTAAGCCTGTCAGGGTGGCCCAGATTAGATCACTGGATCCTTTAAATTCTATGACACACGGTTTCTCTTGCTCTAAGATTCTAATTTGTTTACTCTGGTAAACAAATTAATGGTTTTCCAAAGGTATCCATGTCTTAAACCTGGAATCTGTGAATATGACATCTTAAATAGCAAAAAGGGATTTGTGCAAATGTGATTAAGTTAAGGGTCTTGATCTGGGGAAATTACCCTAGTTTATCTGGATGGGTCCACTGTAATCACAAGAGACCCTATAAAATGAAATAGGGAGGCAGGAAGGTCAGAGAAGGAGGTGTGATGATGGAAGCAGAATTCAGAGAGAGAGAGAAAGGAAACTTGAAGATGATTGTTTTGGGTTTTGGAGAAGGAGGAAGGGGCAATAAGTCAAGGAATGAAGGTGAAGATGGCAAGGAAACAGATTCTCTCTTAGAGCTTTTAGAAAGAACATAGTTCTGTCAATAGCTTGATTTTTGAATTTCTGACCTCCAGAACTATAAGGTATTAAATCTGTGTTGTCTTAAACCACTAAATTTGTGGTGATTTGTTACATTAAAGCTTGGATACTGTGGTAGATGTAACACAGCCACATATTCTTTGCAGTTGCACCCAGCAAGTGGTGGAGGCCATTTTTCTTAAATCTGGTTCGCCATGTGACTTGCTTTAACCAATGAAAGTGACTAGTCTTGCATGATTATTATGTGTTCAGGCCTCAGACCTTACAGGTTCTGTCTCATGCTCTTAGATGCTGCCACCGTGTGGACATGTCAGAACTAGATGGGTGGAGAATCCTCAGTCAACACTACCGTCAGACAAGTGAGAGGGGGCCATCCAGCAGAGCTGTGTTGCAGAGACAGCAGCCACGCGAGGATCCCAAGCAAAGCCAGCAAAAGGACCAAGTCAACAGCCCCTCGATAATTGTTACTTTAAGCCACTAAGTTTAGGGGTGCTGCAATCCATAAATGATACGGGTTCTTTAAAAAAATATCAATTCCTATGTACTTCAATCCCACCAGCTCTAATGATGAAGACTTTCTTAGTAAGGGGCTCCACCAATATTTTTGAAGTAGGGATCTTGTTTTACTAATAATTTTCATTTCCCCCATGCCAAGCACGGTGCCAGGCACATAATAGGTTCTCAGCAAAGATGTTAATGTCACCAGAATTTTAAAAACTACCCCTCGATCAGTGGAAATCTCTGTGTTAGCATCCACCACTTCCTGCAAAATTGTACTTGCTGGCTGCCCTGATGTGGGGTATTTCACTTTTGTTTGCTTGCCAGCTTTTTACAACAAAAGCCTAGAGACACAGTCCTCCTAGGCTGAGTGCCCTCGAGGAGCCACAGGGAACAGGAACTGAGTGTCCAGCGGGCCTTGGCAAGCAGCTTCCCTCCTTCAGGCTTCCAGAGGCTCTTGTGCATTTCTCTGTCTACCGGAGCCCAGAAGCTGCGCTCTCCCCAAAGCCACCTACACTTCCTAGCACTGAAATGGGAAATCAATTTGTGCTTCTTAACCAGACTGAGCAGGAAGTTCAAAAACAGCAGACTGAAGTAAGAGCAACAGGTCCTCATATCGAGCATGCCTGGAAATGTCACGGCCCTGGGAACTGGAGAGTAATGGAAAGGAAAATCATCTTTTTAAAACCTACTTCCAAAAGAACAATGAGAATGTCTTCATTTCCCCCTGGGATTTGATAATGAGAAGGCAAGACATTGCATACTCTCATACAGTCTTTGATTAAACAAATAGCTTTATTTGTAGACTACCCAACTTCCTAGGTTGATACCGTTAACGTTATAGTGATCCAAAAACCATAGTTTCAGCTTCCTGTCCACCAGATGTGTGCACCAAAATCAGACAAATGTTTGTCAAGCGTCTTTTATAGATAAGGCCCTTTGATTGGTACAGAGAAGTTTCCAGGTCTTCACCCCCACATCGTGATCTCCATGAATGCTCCCTCTTTCTTCTTTACTTTTCAGTCACCAAGATTCAGTGTTCTCAGCACACAGTCATCAAATTTATACCTATTATAGGAATTTAAGTTTCCATCCACTTTTCCTAAATCACCTTTTCTTCTCTGGCTCTACTCTGCCTTTTCTGCACTGGACCTCACAGGTCATCAGCATATTTCTCCTGGATGACTCATACGTACCTGTATGTTCTTTGTAACATTTGGGCCATACAGATACTAAAAATTCATCTGATATTCAAATTTAACTGGGCATCTTGTATTTTTGTTTGCTAAATCTGGTGACCTATGTGTAGAGAATAAAATCTTCAACTGGAATAATCTAAATGAGACTTGAAATCTGGTCTTGAAAAAAATCATTCTAAGTAACTCCCCACTCCCACCTTCTGCCCTAAAACACAAAGTCTCTTGCACACTCAAGTGTATATAATCTTACTTTCTAAATCTTTTTCTGCTTATCCAATTATCTGTTGATGAACATTTGGGCTGTTTTTACTTTGAAACATTTATGAATAAAGTTCCTATGAATGCTGCGTACAGATATTTTTGTGAGCATATGTTTTTATTTCTCTTGTATTAGTTTCCCAAATTGCCACAAACTGGATGGTTAAAAACAACAGACATTTATTGTTTCATAGTTCAGGAGGCCAAAAGGTGTCAGTGAGGTTGGTTCCTTCTGGGGGCTCTGAGGGAGACCTGTTCATGTCTCTGTTCTAGCTTCTGGTGGTTTCCAGCAAGCCTTGGCATTCTTGGCTTATAGATGCATCATGCCAGTCTCTGCTTCT